>UNPT01000294.1:0-65866 GCA_900536445.1 Hymenoscyphus occultus | reverse complement strand
TACCCCCTTGACCTCTAGGGTACCCCCCTAGCGTCCTTTGCCCTACTTAGGGATGTTTTAGAACGTAGCTTCATAGGGGCTAGTTGCATTCGCCGGACGTTAAATAAATTTAAATTAAATTAAATTACGTCCCTGATACTGACTTACGGGTGTGGCTACTTCAGAGGAGCCACGATTCCGTAGAGAGTAGCCACCCAGGACAGAACAAGTTATTTAAGTTGATTTCCCAGTATTATTAGTAGCCTAAGCTATATCACGATATTGCTCAGTTTTGTAAAGCTTGTGAGAGTTGCGCTCGTAACAAACACTCTCAGCTTCGTTATCAAGGCACTTTGAAACCACTCCCACTTCCGCTTTAGCGTTGGACCGACTTGTCTATGGATTTTATGGGTCCCCTTGCTCGAGTTGATGGATTTAACTAGATAATGGTAGTAACTAACAGACTTTCTAAGGACTGTCACATCATTCCTTGCAAGACTACCATGACCGCTGCCGATCTAGCTCACGTCTTTATTCGAGAGATTTGGAAGCTCTACGGCCTTCCTAGCTTAATTGTCTCTAATCGAGGGACCTTGTTTGTATCTGACTTTTAGAAAGCCGTCTGCGGTATACTACAAATTCAAGTATAACTCTCGACAGCTTACCATCCTGAAACTGATGGTCAAACTGAAATTATGAATAAGTCAGTGGCGAAGTACCTTTGTCTTTATTTAGATTTCGCTCAGAAGAAGTGGGTATAATATCTCCCTCTAGCAGAGTTTGCTATACGGAATGTAGTAAACAGCTCCACTAGAATGTCACCCTTCTTTACGAACCACGGTTACTATCCTCGACTAAGCTTTGCACTACCAAAAGACCTGGAGTCTATGTCGCTAAAAGAACTAGCTGGTACTCGATTCGTACGAAAGATGCAGGAGATCCTTAATTTGTTACGAACTAATCTCCTCGCCGCTCGGGATTCGATAGAGTCTTTAGCTAATACTTTAAGAACTCCCGCCCCCGCCTACCGAGTGGGCGATTTAGTATTATTAAGTACTAGAAATATCCTATCTGCTCGTCCAATTCCAAAGTTTGATGCTAAGTTTATTGGACCGTTCCGAGTCCTTCAGAAGGTCAACTCGCATGCTTATAAGCTAGACCTGCCAGTCGAATTAGAAGCTGTTCACCCTGTCTTCCACACTAACTTATTACGTCCTGCTGCGGGCACTCCGCTTCCAGGACAGTATAATCCGCCAGCTATGCCAGTGGCCCTTGATAATAGTGGTCGAGAACTATGGGCAATCGATAAAATTATCGATTCTAGGCGCCAGGACAGTCAATTCGAATATTTGGTTCAGTGGCGAGGTTACGATGATAGTACCTGGGAGCCTCTTGCGAACGTCTTTACAGGTTCTACATCTCGTGCCCTGTTCCATCGCTCTTTCCCTGATAAGTTGTAGCCCACTATTCAGGAGTTGCAAGCTGCTCGCGCTGCTTCTGTGCAGTAGATTCGTAGGATAAGGGGGGGCCTTATGTAAAGGTTCGATTTCGAGTTTTGCAGTAAATAGATTTGCACGTGTTAAACCCTCGTTTGAGTGAACAGGGGTATTTTGTAGTTATTTAGTTAGTTCCACCGCGAGGAGTTCTCTCCTTCTCTCCTTGCGGACAATCTAATCAATCCTCTACCCTGACAGTAAATATAGAAGGATTATAGGAAATAGCCTAGTTTTTGTTTTATTCTTTTTATAAGAAGTTAAGTAGTTATTCTAGAGGGAAGTAATAATAGTTATTAGGGAATTTATTTTATAGTAATAATTTATAGGTGTGACGGATCGTCACGTGGCGGGAGTCACGGGGTGGTGCCGGGTGCATTCCTAATGTAGTAGAATAGCGAATTAATCATCGATCAATTCTTGTGCCTTTTTGGCCCGCTGGCGCAGTTGGTTAAAGCTATTCCATCCATGCTCGTCACAATAAGTTCTATAGTATATAAGTTACTTGAAATTAGTAGGAAATTAAGAATTATTTCCTACTTATGTTCTTTAGTTATTATTAGATGGACCATGGTTTAGATAGTTTGACTATATAAAGCTTAGGGAGGAAAAATATTTGTTTTAGATAGTATATAGGAGAGAGTAGAATAATATTTTTTATATTAGTAATATTTCAAGGAATTACTCCTAGTATAATGAAGTATTTCCTGATCTCGGATTAATCATATACTAGTACTCTGTAAAATATAGTATTAGAATTGTTGCGATATATTCACGTGTTTAATCACGTGATAATCCAGGCTATATATAGCCTGGATTCCACGTAGTAGACAGAACATCAACGATTATTTAGCATACCGACCACCAGAAGTGTATGCCTGTTGTTCGCCTTGTGGCACCGCGATATGCCCTATAATTATCCCACCAAGTTATACCAACAAGAATATATTTCTCGAGACTAGAGTCTAAAGCGTGAACCTAGAAAGCAATTAATTTTCTTTCTCAATTTCTACAGTGTAGCTTTCAGTAGCAACCTTATTTTTGAGATGTTTCCTCGAACAGTCTTAGAAGACTCTATAATTTAATGGGCGACTCTGAAACCGAATCATGAGAACGAAGATAAGGAAAGACTATCTATATCCTTAGATGTTTTCCTTACAGGTTTTTGTAATCTTACGAATGTTAATATAGTTGAAAAATTTCTTGACATGTAGGAAGCAAAAGAAATAGATTTATACGTCTATAAAAGAAGTCTTTTAGTATATTTAGAATGCCATAGTAGTGAGATTTCTTCAAACACGGGGCGAAAAAAGACCCCTTCGCGATTATAGAGAGGACTTTCGAGCTTCTCACAACTTACAACTCAACTCAAGCAGATATATTCCCATTAACTCTTTCACTCACCCCTTCAACCAGCCCACACCCTTACAGCCCCACAGCTCCATCGATTAAGATTATGCGTAACAACCCAGAAACAAATCACAAGCCCCAAAACTGTGAAAGCTAAACAGAAACCAAAACAAAATGGCAAAAGATCCAGCTCCCACACCTATACTACCAGGTATGGGACGTTCAGTGCCAGCCAACTTTTATTTGTTCTGAGAAGGACTGTTTTTTCAAAGCTTTGAATACTGTACAGAGTGGATTTATTGATAAGGCTTGTGTGTGACCGAGGTTTTGCCTGCCAATGAGGAGAGGTCACGGGCGTGATAGGTGAAGTATTTGCTGGATGAGATGATGGGAAGAGGAAGAAATGGGAGTCTATAGGGTATCCCTATTTCCATCTTCCAGTCAATCTAAAATTGAGAGCAAGCGAGTTAGGTACGTCCTCCGGCCCAGGAAAGGCATCTCATGTCTAGAGGATTCAGTAAGCAAATGAGGACAGGGACTTGACAAAATCGATGTAGCGCTTTGAGAGAGGTTTTGTTCTTTTCCCTCGTTAATATGGGGAAGTATACTGTAACAATAAGGAGGAGTTGAGCGGGAGATCGAGCGAACTCTTAGTTATAAGAGATGCTTGTGAGCACTTGATTACAAGAGTCTTTTTAAAACCAGAGCTTCATCATCTCAAAAGATTTTGAGTCGCGATAGACCAGATGAATGATTGGTATTCGGAAAAACCCATCTTATCGCGTTACTTCTCTATTTTCGTTTTAAGCGAGGAATCTAACTATTTGAATTGATTACTCCGATTACCCTAAAATGCTCGCTTAATTCTACTTATTCCGATTTTTGAAGGTAATCGTAATCGCATTTTGGACGCTTAAATCAACGGAGCATTTTTCTCGTCAATCACAAGCCTGAATACCATACCATAAGAATCATACCCCTCTGCCGGTCCAACAACTGCACCGCCAACACCACGCCCCGCCAACCCAACGAAGCCCAAACCAACAACACCACAACCGAGATCTGAAGCTTACCCCACCGACCACCCCTAAACCCCCGAAGCCCCAAAAGCCACAGCCGAGCAGCAATCTATCCCGTCCATCTCACCGCACATTACGCGCAGGAATGCCTATCCAATGGCGACCCCCTCCTTCTCTTCACCGTTACCAGGCAGAGAAGGAGCAGTGCCGTAAAGCAACATGAGGAAACAAGATCTGCTGTACCGTCTGTGAGTATGCTTATAGTAGATCGTCTCCTGGCTCTAGCCTTGAGAAGGATGGCTTGGGAAGTTCTTTCTCTTGAAGCAGATGGAAAGCCAGATGTTCTGAAGGATGCGATGAATAGCATCTAGATGGCCAAGAGATATCACAAGATCACCGCGAGGTCCAAGCAGAAAAATGATGGATAAGCAGATGACAAGCCAAGAAAAGAAGGGAAAGAGACCAACTTCAAATAGGTATGGTATACTCACCTGTCCAATAGCTATAGAATGACCCCGGGAAAACCATGCAAGATCGCATGATCGTGTCAAATATAGATTGACGACAACGATACCAGATTTGATCCAATGACTGAGACCCGCCCAAGCCAACACGGACGGCGAGGAAAATTCCTCCGCAAAACAGCAAGGACGTAATCCCCATCTGAAGTTCTGGAAAACATAATGAAGAAGTGGTAGGATGATCAGACCAGTGGCAATCCCCTCCTCGGCACAAAGAAAAGAAAATGTACCCAATAAAATCAACCTCCGCAGACCGATCACACCCAAGAGAATGGATCTAGAAGGCTCACTCATCAATACGGAAATTTTCCTCCGAGACGACAAGTCCCAGAGCTTGAGGCGAAGAGAGATCTATACATGACCCCCAAAGGAAAACATGACGAACATCCAACTCTTCACATAGCGCCACCTACTTAGCTCATGAGAAGCCACCCCTGCATCGGCGTGAAACAAACCTACTCACGAGGAGGAGTGCACTTAGTATGTCGTCCAAACAGGGCTGCTCTACCAGGATGCTACCGACCAGGAAAGTGAGACCAACAGGTACGGCGTACACTCATGCAGCCCACTAACGGGTACATGCAGGAGTTCGCTGCACGTAGCCGCAGTCTCGGTTCATGCCATGCCATGCCATGCCCACTCACCTCACTCACTCCAAACCCCATCATAGTTGAGGTCAACCTCCATCCAGCTTCCCCAAAAATCCCAAGAAGTCGAATCCGATTTCGCCGGGCCTTTCGTAGGGCAATCCCTCGGAATCTACCGATCGCATCCCACAATACTAACCCAATAATTCCACGTTCTGCTTGCAATAAATATAAACGGTGATCCGCCATCTAAGCGGGGATAAGCGCGCTTCCACCACTACATCCATACGTCCGCAAAGGGCAAAGGCTACATTCCAGGGCGGAAAACGCCATCCCTCACCACCACCACCTCTGATTTGTCCCCAAGGCCCGATGGCGGTGGCATTCCAGCCTGTTCCTACTTTCGGTCTGCTGATGGGTATTTTCCATACCGAACATGCGAGCAGTTGCCATGCCCTCAAACAGGGTTTCCCCGGCACTGGCTGCTGCGAACCGGTGCGGTGTGCGTGAACTGGTGGAGGGACGCCAGCCAGAATAGCTAGCCTGGTTCCCAGGCAGTGGGAGGGGGCGACTGCTGCATCTCCAGTGGGAGGGCAGGTTGTAGGGTGTTGTTTGTAAGAGCGTAGCGTAGCCTCGAAGGGAACCCCATTCTGGGCATGTCTCGTAACGTATCGTGAAGATATTCGCACCACAACGTGGATGACTCCCTCGAAAGATGGAGAGAAAGGAATTTTATCAGCGAGAGAAGTGAGAGCGAGTTTGAGTGACGGTAGGAGAGCAGCTTTAAATTCTGCCCTCGACACAATGGATGAGCAATCGTCAAAAGAAAACTCACTCACTGCCTTTGCCCCTCGCACAGCTCAAAGGAGCGGCTTAAACGTGCATTCGCCAGAGAGAGCTAGAGCTAGAACCAGAGCTTACGGTATTGCTCGAAGCTTGCTCTGCGGTACTGCTGCTCGCCCCCGGCAGAGCGGTTTGGGCGGGGGCTCGTGGGGAAGCTCAAGCTCTCGCTACGGAAGCATCTGGTTGGCTGAAAACAGACTGGCCCTCCTCGTCAAATTGCCCCAATCCGTACGTATAATTCCCCTTTGTGAGTGGTTCGTATGTTGAATACATAAAGACCTATCCCAACAGTAACAAAATATATCCTTTCTTCCCGTTCGTATGTCATGTCCCATAACAAAGACCAAGAAAATAAACTCATCACCTCAATTGCTCTCGCCTACCAGCTTGACAAGCTGTATTTTTTGTGGTGGTCATTGCATAGAAACCAAATCTGAATTGACACATCCTGCAACAAAGAAAGGAGGCAGAAAAAAACAACAACACTCCAACCCACGCACCAACACTCAGACTGCAGAAGTTTCTGAGCCATTTCGCAACTAGACAGGCTCCAGGGGTACAGGGCTGGGAAACACGGGAAAACATAATTACAGATCCATTGCTCAGCTGCTACTTGCTGCCGTTCCAGAAATTACTGGGTTTGGCAGGGAAGAGGAATACGCAGCTCAACTGCAGGTCGGATACGTGCAATAGGTTCGTCCCAAAGATATTTTTCTCTCTCCCTCCACGTACCCTGCGCTCTGCACGATCCAAGAGAGCAAAGACAAACCCATCACCCCACCCGTTCCGCTTGATTCATCCTCCTGTCAGACCAAAAAAGTTGATAATAGATCATTTCAGATGAGGATCCCCTCCCAGAAGAAGAAAGAGAAGTTCGCTAGAATTTCTTTCCATTTAAGCGACGACTGCTATTCTCACCCTTCCAGGTGCTCTGCTTCAGTTTTGTGTCTCACTCGTCACGTCGGCATCGTCTGAGAAACTAACAACATCTGCGTATCGCTCTGACAACATCACACGCGGCAAGCCTCATCGCCCAACAGAACAACCGAACGTGTCGTCGCCAAACTTCTGCAGGCAGGACCAGTATCAATTCTCAATTCCCAACACGCGCAGAATATTCGGCTTGCTCTGGAGGGTCCTTGCATTCCCTTTGCTAGAAGCCTCCCAATTTCACTTTTTCGCCGACTCAAATCACCCAGATCGGCCAGGTCGGCTTGGTAGCAACAAAAACAAGAGCTACAATAGTACCGATATCCCCAACTCATCTTTCATCTCCTCTCTTTTTTTTCGCAAAGAGGCCACAACGACCATTCGAATTCTTATAGAGCGCTAGAATCGAAAACATAGACCAAGAAAAGACATACAACCCGCGAAAGGATCAGAGAATCGAGGATGCCGCTTTCTCCCCCAACTTCGAACAACGGCGAGCCACTGATGCAAGGATTCCATCACCTGCTTCAACATAACTCGATTACTGCCTACCCAGAACAGTACGACCATGGCGAAGGAGGGCGACTCCATTCAAATTATGGCTCGCTCATCTCTTCCCAAGGTCGTCCGGGCAGTGTAGGCCCTCATAATGGGTACCAATACACACAGCAGTATCTCGAACCAGGCCATGGAATGCCATATGTGAGTAGTTTGGTATCGCCAATGCGATGCCATATCCACTGACACAAGATTAGGACAATGCAGATATGTTTGCGTACCAAGACCAATACAGCACGCCCGCAACGTCACCACCAACTTCATCAATGGGTGGACACGATATGATACGCACAAGAAGTGGCCTCATCCAGCAAAGACCTAATCAGCATCTGCGACCTAAGAACGAGGCAAGATCGAAAACCGAGAAATCACCCAAGCCTAAGAGAGCCAAGAAAGACAAAGTCAAGACGGTGAAGAATGTACCACTAGTACCACTTAGCGAGCTGACGAAGGACTTCGAGCACAACCCCATGGAGGATATCGAGGCATACGTGAACCGCTCTGCAGAGGTGAGAAGAAAGGAGGTGGATGAGGGAAAACAGCCGGGTAGGGTCAAGCGGCCCATGAACTCGTTTATGTTGTATCGAAAATGCTACCAACACCGAGCAAAAGAGATCGCTTTGAATCATAATCATCAAGTGGTCTCTTCAATGTGTGGTGAACATTGGCCAATAGAACCAGACCATGTCAAGGAAAAGTTTAACGAGTGGGCACGCGTCGAACGAATCAACCATCATAATGCGCACCCAGGCTACAAGTTCTCCCCATCGAAACCAGGGGCAGCCAAGGGCGCGAAGCGAAAATCTCCTGGAGTGGACGAAGAATTGGATCTCCCAGAGTATGATTGGCAAGAGAGACAGGTCAAAAAAGTCAGATCATCGCCCCTTGCTCAATCACAAAATCGACCAGTCGCCTATCCATCCAGAGGGTCTGCATACAGATATTCGCAATCAAGAGATGGTTCCATGGAGCCGAATTATGCTGAGAGACCTATGCATCAAAATCCGTCGCATTTCAACATGAGTAATCCTCATATGCAACCACCGCCACAGTACAACCAAATGTTACAGGGAGGTGAATACTATGAGCAAACGATCCGACCAAATCCCAATTACGATTTCGGAAATTATTGTTCTGCCGAAGACGTGCTTCTCAAAAAGACAGCAGCACCCGGCGTACACTCCTTCCTTGGACTTCCAGGTGGATCGAGTGAGTTGGATATTATGAACGGAATGATGCCTCAACATCAACAGTTCGATGGCATGCCTGTCGGTGTCGGCCCAGATCAAAAGATCGACCCCTCGTTACTTTCTAGTCAAGGTGCTCTCCACGATAACCCAGAGGGAATCTACTTCGGAGACACGCAATTTGAGGACCAGAAGTTCATACCGTACGGAGCTGGGTTGATTGATCCAAGTCTAGGCGATCCAGTCATGGCATTTTCAGACGCAGAGCCAAACCAGGAGGGAATGCCACTACACGATCCGCATATGGGCATCCTTAAAGGACATCAGGAGGGTTGGCATGTTGAGTCAATGGATGGTGGCCCTGAATTTGACAAATGGATGGACGGGGAATGAGCCGATCCTTCTTGTGAACGACGGCTGTATTTCATATAGGGAAAGGAGTGGCATTTTCCAGCATCTTTTTAGGGCAGCGCATGGCGTTGGAGGTCGATTTTGCTATTTTTTTCCTTTTCTAGATTTGTTCGAGGAGTTTGTTGGCATTAGTGCCTAGGACAGAGGGAAGCTGGACAAAAAATGTCCATTGTATTTAGAAATGATGGGAGAGCGCAAGCTCAAGGGTATTGTATCCTCTCGCAAGTAGGTACACTGTGGGGTGGGTTGGTATTGAGAGGTGACTCTTCTCGTGTTGTGTTCCGGTTAATTGAAAGGGGGGGGAGGGGAGGGAAGGGGGTAGTAATGTACTGTACATATAATACAATGTTGATTTTCTGAAATTTCAAGTGTTCTTTGATCAAGATACTTCGTCCCTGGTAGACAGAAAAAGTGGCACACCATTTTGTTGTTCCTTTGATCTAGATAAACCTAGATCAAACTCAAATAATCAACCTAAATCTTTTAGGACAGTTCCTCTCAGTGTCCTAGAATCTTTTATGATCAATGTTATTATATGAAGTAAACAACACAACGAAAAGATGAAAGACAACTTACGCAAATAATATCCTCATTTGTTTCTTTTTCTGTCAACAGAATGATCGCTAACAACTTTGCTTATTGTAATTGACCGCCCCTTTTCTCTCATATGAGTTTAAAGCAAATGTATCAGATGGTTCCATAGTTACTCCGAAAACATTCAAAGTAGTAGCATGTAGTTTTCCGTTTCGTTACCCTAACTTTCTAGATTAACTCAGTTCGTTGATCTAGATTGTTAGGTTAAATGGCTGTTATTCATCTAGCTATTTGGGTAAAGTACCTTGATTATCTTAGAACTTTTAAAATATCATTTCCATTGTTCCAAGTAATTAGAACAACGATAGATTGTCCAAAGAATTGGGTAATATGAGGGCTATTTACTGCTTCGTGTCAAGGTAGTATAGCATGGACGTGGCAATGGGTAGGAAGGGGCACCCGAGGAGTTTCTTCATCCCTCAAAATAAGGGGAACAATGGCATTGTTCTGTAGGCTCCCGTCTTGTGAAACACATCATCGGGATGATGATCGTAGTAGGGTCAAATGAACAGAACAAGGGAGTAGTACATTCTCATTGTGTAATCGAATGGGGATAGTGATGTAGTGATGTAGTGATGATGATGAAATAGTAAAGATGTCGAATTACATTTGATTTGCGACCAATGGATCGGGGAAATGAGCCCAGGTGATGCTCACACACGTGATTCCACAAGTAACCCGACCCTGCAGGTGCCCTGAACACCAAAGAACCCTGAAGCTAAACCCCTCAGCGCGTCACCCAAAATATCTCCAAGTTTGCGCGACTAGACAAACCACAATCCTCCCAACACCTCCCCAATCCAACCCCAAAACAGAAAAATCATGTACGGAGACGCAGGCCTCAAGCTAGTTAGTTTCTCCCCCATCCAATTCCTTCCTCATTCCAATCCCTAATCAACATTGGCAGGTTCAACACGCCAAACGCACGCAAAAACTCGCCCACCTCCCCGCCTACCAAACCGAACTCATCCGCTCCGTAACACGCGAAGTCCGCGACCTAGATAAAGACGTCACCTTGATTCTGCACTCCAACAATGGCTCCATTGACCCATCCCAAGATCCCGCTACGGCGTGCACTTTGCTCGTCGACCATTTATGCATGCGGCGTAATAAACGGTGTTTGTTAGCGTACCATCGCACACGCACGGAGAAATTGGAGGAGATGGTCTGGGAGGGGGTGGATGTTGTTGATTTGGCGCAGCAGAGGGATGGTGATGGGGGAGGAAGAGGAAATGGGGGACAGGAAGGAATGGGAGAGGGGAATAGTAATAGTTTGAGTCCCGAGGAGGAGGAGTATGTTAGGCTTTATGGGGATTTACTGGCGGCGTATAAGGGGAGGTGGACGGATGTTGATTTGACGGGGAGTTTGGAGCCACCGAGGGATTTGTTTATTGATGTTAGAGTTTTGAAGGATGCGGGGGAGATACAGACCGAGTATGGGTTAGTTGTGTCCTTTTTTGTTTCCTTCTACCCCACACATCCACGCTCTTGGATATGTATGGGGCGTAGTTGTCTGGGGGATTGAAATGGGCGTTGGAGACGAGGACGAGATACTAATTGCATACAGGACAATTAATCTAACCAAGAATTCACAATTCTATGTTCGACAGGGAGACGTGGAACGCCTGATTGCGCAAGGGTACCTGCAAAAGCTCAGCTGAGTACGCAAAACGAAAGGCACCATAGCATGTCCTACACGAGAGCGACTTCGGTCATCAAGAATAGAAGGGGGCGCGTTGAAGGGAAGAGGAGAAGCATGCAGGTTCCAATACTTGATACCCTGTCCTCTAGAAACATTCATCTATGACCAGCATGTCATCCGGATATACAACGTCTACATAGAGAAGAGGGGCCTTGTCGTCGGAACTTGAAGCCGCGAGCGATCCTCGTGGGGTGTTGAAAGAGAATTGGAACCCCTGGTGGAGCTCAATTGGTTCAAATCCACACTGGAGACCATCCAATGCACGTGTGGATCGTGTTATTGAAAACTCTATGTCACGGAAAGCGGGAGGCGGGTCTGTTCTCTTGATACAATTCCGAGCTCTTCATTTCTCGAAAATTGTTCATGGAGACAGTACGAGTAGAAGACTGGAATGGTATCATTTGAAAGATTTTTCTGTTGTGCATACATGCATGGGAGTCTCGACTTTGTCTATTTCGTACCACCAGCAATTGAAAAAAAAAATAGATGGACAGAGAATGACGATTTTTCAGCAAATCATGAGAGCAGCAGAGAATACGGGAGCGAATGAACGTTGAACCACAAGCTAGATTCTAAGGAACATGGTTTCAATTGCATGGTGCGGGGCCGCCCAACACGTCAACTTTTCCCTCTTGTCTTGTTCGTTCCCAAATACAAATGCGTGGGAGGCAATTAACGTGGAGAGGGTTGTATCGAGTACCTAATATCTCGCTTGTTTTTGAGGGGCGAGACGAGGGGGTTCTGTCTATGCTGTGTAAGTCTCGGTCCAATGTGACTCGGATGAGTTTCCCAGTCCGGTCTGCAGACTTCGGAAATGATTCAATCGGGACACGTTTCGAGAGGAGATTTCATATAAGGCTGCATGTTATACTCTCGATAGACTTGATTGGTGTTTTATTCTGATGGTGAGGGGGCGTGGTATGATGGAGGTTGCTGTGTTTGATTGGGTGAAGAGCAAGAGGATGCCCTGTTGGTCTTCGGCGCGCCGCCGGAGGGGTGGGTTTGCGGAGAAATCTTGATGAGGCTTGCAGACTAGATTGGATTGGTCCACTGACGATACCAGGGTACGTGGAAAATTCACATTCGTGGTTTAGATTTGAGCTGGGATGGAAAATGTGATAGAAAAGCATGGGAGATGTGATTTTGTGTTGTGGGGATGGCTCTGTGGGCCATTTTGTACCTGTGATCTATCACCTAATGAAAACGGCGGATGAGAACATGGCGACGATGAAATACGTAGGAATTGTAGTTGATGGCGTGCCTGTCGTAGACCTGATGTGGTGGATATGGTGGATATGGTGGATGTGGTGGATGTGGTGGATGTGATAGATGTCGGGTGTGACGAATGGCGGATGGCAATGCGTCGGGTGGCCCTGGACGCCTCATCAGCAGGAGGATGCATATCTTGAAAATCTGGATCATGGATGCGGCTGTGGCGGGGCTACAGTCGTTGCTACCTTGTTTCCCCTCCTCTGACCCTGGGCTTTACGTTGCCTCCTACTCATGGGCACCTCAGTCCTTCTCCATCATCGCCAACGTTCACCAACCTCTGGGGAGAGTGACTTGGAGAGCGATGAACCTTCCGCTGACCGTTGGACCCTTCCGAGAAGAAACGTGCCCTACCCGTTTTCCGCCTGGGCACTACGGAGGTACACCAGCTTGCACTTGGGATCGCGCCTCACCAATAGCATCGCATCATGGACGCTCACCGGCTTTTGCTCTTCCATCCTTCTGCCTTTCTGCTTCTGCCCTTCTGACTTGGTGGCCGAGCCAACTCTGCTAACTCTGATGCTAGTACTAGTACTAGTACCATGACCTACTCGAGTACTAGTGAACGAGATATGGGTTGCCTGAAGATCTGCTTAGAGTGCACTTGCCGCACTAGACCGCACCGCATTTCAAGTGGAGACTGCGTTCCAGCTTGCTTGGAAGCAGAGGCATTTCCAGGTTGTGGTGCACTTTGAGCAGACCTACTTACACCCCCGCCCCTGGCCCCAGAGACGAGAGAGTTTGCCTCCATCTGCGGAACTTACTGTAGGTAGATACTTATTATAGAGGACACCCTCAAGGTCCCCCGTACCCGTACTGAAACCTGCTTGGGTGTATTTCCCACTCACTCTCCCTCTGCCACACTCGTTCAAGACCCCCCTTTCTCTACTATTGTATGCCCTTTCTCTACTATTGTATGCCCTTTCTCTACGATTGTATGCTCTATGCTCTACTACTATTCCCCCGTCCCATCTCCGGCTTCATCTAATGCCGTCAGTATCATACTGTAATCGCGTCATACGGCTGAGCACCTAGTCTTTGCAAGGGCCCCTAGTGGACGGCTCTCGGTCCCAGCAATAATTCAACGGATCGTCACTTTTTTTGCGTCTCCAACATTTCTACTCATACAATTCCAATTTACACACCCGAACCTTTTCATACTCGAGAGCTGCGCTTCCCTTGACTGATCTCGACGTGGACGTGGTTCGAGGTCGCCATGTCTCTGCCAGCCCACAATCTGAGCTCCTTTCGAAGAGGGCGGGCATCTTCAACCAGCTCTCACTCCAACCCAAGGATCATTCCAGGCGCCTCGACCGATAATGCTTCTACTTCTGCTTCCCACGCCCATCATGGCTCTTTCCGCTCTTTCGACACCCATTTATCTGCAGTTTTCAATCCATTGAGTGCATCCGGCCCTAGAGAACCAACCCGCTCTTCTCTTCACATGCTCTCTTATCGCGCCCCGATAGGCAAGTTGGTTCTGTGATATCATCTACCATTGCTAACACCCCAACAGCTCCCATTGACACTGCCCAGTATGCTCAGAGCGTACGAGAAGATACGGCCGAGCTTGCGTCTTATGCTCTCTCCGATAGAGGCTCCATTCGTAGTGCTTCCCCGCCTCCTTCACGCCGAAACATACAGACCAACCTCGATACCTACCTTGATAGCATACCCAAACACAACTCCTCCACGAATTTAGAAAATCTATCGCACCAAGAAACGATACCCGAAGTATCAGAACCGCCATCTTCAGAAAATGGCGGATCGCCTAGCAATCGCTCCAGCAGTTCTACCCTCACGGAGATGTTGAGGCGGTCCCCACCAAGCACCTCACCAACAAACAATGAGTCTCAAAGCAAGGGAGCTCCCAGCAAGAAAGGAAAAAGTACGAACGGAGGGACCGTGGAGCCAGACCAAAGAAGACTGATATTAACATCAGATGGTGTTGTGGAGGATGAACGAACACCGCTATTGCCAAGGAAACCCAAACAGATTAAACCCAAACCCAAACCCCACCCAGATTATATAGGGGGCGAAGACGATCTTGAGCAGCAAGCCGTGAGAAGGGTTCCCTCATGGCCCAAACTACGGAATGTTGTACTGTGGCCCCGAGAGCGGGGGATGGATATTGCTCGTACTATAGCCAACCCCAAGAGCTGGGACAGGGAGGCTATTTGGAAGAACGCCGTACTTGCGCCCACCGCGTGTCTTCCAGCTGTGGTTCTGGGAATATTACTCACCATCTTGGATGCCTTGTCATATGGTATGTATGCGAACTTTTATTAGGTCATGTGCAAGGCCGTGCGAGGGAAATGCTGGTGTACGGGACACTCAATTCGCGATGCTAACTTGAATTTTCCAGGTATGATCTTGTTCCCTCTAGGTCAACCACTATTCGAGAAGTTGGGCTCAGCTGGTATATCCATGTTTTACGTCAGTTGTATTGTATCGCAACTGATCTTTTCGTGTGGTGGAAGTGGCTTCAAAGGAGGAATTGGTTCCGAGATGGTTCGTTGGCTAGTAATTTCAATTAGGATATTGCAGTACTAATTCTATCGTCGCACAGATCGAGGTGGTACCGTTTTTTCATAAAATGGCTATTACTATCATGACTAGAGTTGGCGAAGAAAACCCTCAGGCTGTCATTGCAACCACAATTACCTCATACGCAATCAGCTCTATCATCACCGGTCTTGTCTTTTTCTCCATGGGATACTTTCGCTTTGGTTATCTCGTGGGCTTTATTCCCAGACATATTCTAACAGGCTGCATTGGTGGCGTTGGCTGGTTCCTTATCGCTACAGGGATCGAAGTGTCTGCTCGTATGGAGGGCGAGTTCGTTTATAGCTTTGCCACGCTTCACAAAATGTTCCAATCCGACACTGTGGCTTTATGGGTCATACCACTCGCGCTTGCAGTGATCCTATTTCGACTTCAGCAGATATGGAAAAGCCGATACCTCCTTCCGGTGTATATCTTGTGCATTCCTGCCATCTTCTACTTCTTTACGTTCTCACTTGATCAATTAGATATGGACAATCTGACTCGAGATGGTTGGATTTTTGAAGGTCCGGAATCAGGAGAGCCCTGGTGGTACTTTTACACATTATACGGTATGCCACCTCATTATATGAGAGATTTTCCTACAACTAATCTTGCTAGACTTTAAACTTGTTCACTGGGGGGCAATTGGTGAGACTATACCAGCAATGATGGCCCTCACTTTCTTCGGCCTTTTGCATGTTCCTATCAACGTGCCATCCCTGGCGTTCACTATAAACGACGACAATATAAACCTTGATAACGAACTCATCGCTCACGGCTTATCTAATGCCATCTCTGGTGGATTAGGAAGCATTCAAAATTATTTGGTATACGCCAATAGTGTGCTTTTCTATCGAAGTGGCGGTGACAGTCGCCTGGCAGGAATCATGCTTGCTATTGGGACCATGGGAATTCTAGTCATAGGACCAAAAATCATAGGTTTTATTCCAGTCATGATGGTCGGAACCCTGATCTATATTCTCGGGTTTGAGTTATTTGTCGAAGCTATGTGGGATACAAGAAAGAAACTTGGAGCTCTTGAGTACTTCACCGTGAGTCTATATACGATACCCTAATCTTACATTGTGTTCTTCATGCTGAAAGCTTCTCAGGTATCCGTTATTGTCCTCGTCATGGGTACTTACGATTTCGTTGTTGGCATATTCGTGGGAGTTGCACTGGCTATGTTGTCACTTACGATACAGACCTCAAAGATTCCTGCCATTAGAGCGTCTTACTCTGGCGAAATTGCTGGATCTACTGTGCGGAGGAATCCCACTCAAACCTGTTATCTTCGCAAGACTGGACAGCAAGTTCACGTCACTAAGCTTGCTGGTTATCTTTTCTTCGGTACAATTGGCAGTGTCGAAGATCGCATCCGAGCGCTGATTGAAGAGGATGCCTTCAAGAAACGACCAATTCGATTCTTAGTGTTGGACCTGTACCACGTTACTGGAATCGATTATTCTGCAGCTGAAGCCTTCAATCGACTAAATCGCATTTTCAGTATGAAAGGGGTCACTCTACTCATGAGTGGCGTGGTAACTGGAGGTCCTCTGGCTATAACCTTGGCCAACATTGGACTTGGTTCAGAGGGTAATGAGGTCAAATTCTTTGAAGACCTTAATTCTGCGTTGGAAAGCTGCGAAAATGAGTTATTAAAGACCCTCTATTCCAGCAAGGCGGCACGAAGCATCAGGAATCCTCCTGCAAATGTCGAAGTTCCAGGTCAGGTCCCGCCGGCTGAGCATTCGATCGATGTACAATTCAGTTCACCCAGGCGCAACCAACTTCAAGTAGCGGCTACCATGACTCTCGACGATAGTCCAGGAGAGAGTCGATACGCCAATTTCAAAGAACCTCTCCGTCTCATCCTCCAAACCTTTCAAGGACTTACCGACAAGAATGAAGATTTCTGGTTCCGCGTGACCCCCTTCTTCACCAAGAAGGAATACATCGCCGGTACCGTCCTCTACCATTCAGGTGAAGTTGCAAATGGATTTTACCTCCTTCAAGAAGGTATTCTACGCGCGGACTACGATCTTCCACAGGGCAAATACTTTGAGAGTATCGTTGCTGGTACGACGTGTGGAGAGTTACCCTTCTTCTCTGACACCGATCGGACAGCGACGGTACAGGCAGAGCGGGATTGCGTGTGTTGGGTCATGGATCGGGAAAATTGGGAGAAGTTGCAGAAGGCAGACCAGGAGGTTGTGCAGGAGTTATTGAGAATTAGTCTTAAGTTGACGAGTGAAAGGATGAGTGCGATTACTTCTTATGTTTTGACAACTGCTGGTTAAGACTTGGAGTAATTGGCTAGGAAGCAAGATGCATTTATGAAGGGATGAGAAGGTGTTTGTAAAAGGGCATTGGGTACATACTTGTTGTTTTTGCATGGGATTTGGGATTCTTTGATTGGTAGGCGGGTGGCTGGATTGATTTGCATTGCATTGCATTATGGGTGCGTTGGTGCTTGGGAGTTCTTTTTTTTTTCTTCTCGTTACTGACTGGCTTGTTGATCTCGATTTTTGACCAGTTGGACTTGAATAAAATGGGGCAGACAGCATTACATAGATGGGAAGGTTGGGAAAAAGTTTTTGCTATCTTATTTTGGGAACTGGATAACCTTTGATTTGGTCCATTAATTAGATTGTGGACCGTGTTATTTTCCTCGGGGGTTCTTTTCTTTGTAAATAAATGCACCTTTTAAAGTACGTTGCATAAGTCGGCGCAAGAGGTCTGTTGATTTTTACTATATAATGTGAAATGTGAGCGATATTTGAAGACTTTATTACTTTCTCGCATCTATGGTTTAATAATGGTTAGGTACATTGTGTAATAAGCTGAGAATACTGGATCATGAGATTGCGAACTCATGACTTGCGTATCGTCCTGAGCAGTCAATGGAAGTCATGAAAAGTAAAAAAAGGTCTCCGAGGTCGGTCCGAATCGTTATCAGCATACTCGGCCACGCCAGCCCACTCTGTCGTGTCCTACTCGAACAACAGCTTTCAAAAGCAAAAACATCACCCAAAAACCGCCAATTGATTCAAAATGAAGCGTGTCCGAGCTGTCCAAAGCTTCAGCGAAGCAATTGCTATCCGCAACCAGCTTCCACGCCACTCCCGCCTCCTCTCCACAGCTATCATCGCTCGAACTGCAACCCCGCAATCCACACCGCAACCTTCCCCATCGACTCGATTCCCAAGCCGTACTACCACCACAGCTCTGCGACATGCCTCTACCGCTCCCGCAGCCACCGAGACTCTACAGAAGACGCCTCTGTACGATCTCCATGTCGCCCATGGCGGGAAGATGGTTCCGTTTGGTGGCTTTCACATGCCGGTCCAATATGATTCCCTAAGCGTTAGCGCTTCCCATCATTTCACACGTTCTAATGCTTCCCTCTTCGACGTTTCGCACATGGTCCAACATCATTTTACTGGTGCTGATGCGCAGAAGTTCTTGGAGAGGATTACACCTGCTGGTTTGGAAGAATTGGGGGTTCACAGAAGCACATTGAGCACATTACTCTTACCAGGCACGGGAGGAATTGTGGATGATACTATCATTACGAAGCTAGGAGAGGAGGCTTTCTACGTGGTCACCAATGCAGGATGTCGGGAGAAGGATTTGAAGTATTTCAATGAGCAGTTGGAAGAGTTTAAAAGCGATGGGAACAAGGGCGTTGAATGGCAAGTCATGGATGGATGGGGATTGGTAGCTCTCCAAGGTCCTTTGAGCGAAGCGATCCTCACCCACATCCTCGCCGAACCAAAAGATTACAAGTTCGGGGACGTGACAAATCTGAAGGAATTATACTTTGGCGAGTCGGCATTTATCCAGATCAAACTTCATACCGGAGAACTTTCTCTTCCCCTTCTTGTAAGCCGAGGAGGCTACACTGGCGAAGATGGGTTCGAAATCTCCATCTCCCCTGAACAAACAGTCGTCGTCACACAAACACTCCTCAGATCCGCCGGACCCGAGAACCTCCAACTCGCTGGTTTGGGAGCAAGAGATAGTCTCCGTCTCGAAGCAGGAATGTGTCTCTACGGCCACGACCTGGACGAGTCTGTCACCCCCGTTGAAGCAGCTCTCAGCTGGACTATCGGAAAATCACGCAAATCCCAAACTCCTCCCACCTTCCATGGCGCATCAACCATCCTCTCACAGCTCACACCCAAGAGTAAAGGAGGGCAGGGGGTAGAACGCCGTCGTATCGGGTTGGTGGTCAAAGGTGTTCCTGCAAGAGAAGGCGCGGTTATTTTGAATACGGAGGGAGAGAAGATCGGGAATGTGACGAGCGGATGTCCTAGTCCTAGTTTGGGCAAGAATATTGCTATGGGGTACATTAAGGACGGGTTTCATAAGTCTGGGACGGAGGTTGAAGTTGTTGTTAGGGGGAAGAAGAGGAAGGCCGTTGTTGCTAAGATGCCATTTGTTGCCAGTAAGTATTGGAAGAGGCCTTGAGGGGGCGGTTTTTAGATTCTTTTCTAGGTACAGACGATTGGGTGGATAGAGTGCATAACCTTTTATGGTGTTTGGGTCGAAAAAATGTCCGTCCATTTTTCAACAAAAATAGACGTGTGATGGGCGTTTGGGTGAATAGCATCTTTGAGATTCTTTTAGGGATTGAGAACGGGACTTGAAATCAAGAAATTTGTCTAGGACATGGGCAGTTCCTTCAATGATGATTAGATCTTGACCACAACTGCCTAGTCCTAATTCTTCGATCTTCGCATAGACGAATTGGATTAGCAAGACTATTAATATGAATACTTGGGAACTTCAACTGGCTCTATTCCCCAACATCCACACAAATTCCACAAGTTTGAGACCGTTAAATCTCCACGCCTCAGCTATAACCTAATCCTCAACATCCCTCGGATCATGCTTCTCCCAATATGCCTCATAATCCTCATCCGACTGAGTCGCAAACTCCGTCGGTCTAGTCATCGGTTCAAACGGCACACCTCGGTCCTTGAACTCCTGCATCCTCTTCTTCGTTGCGGGTTTCGAAGTATTGACGCTGTACACCTTGATGCGGTGACAACTACTCGTCACATGCAGGCCCCAATTCCACGCACTCCGCACATACGTCGGTTGGGTATTAAGCGAGTTATCCCAACACCTGACGACAAGTTCCAACCACCCCTCCGCATCGACGGGGACATCAATATGCCACGTTCTCCATGCGAACTTGTGTTTCTTCGATAGGTTCTCGACGGGTACGGGATACCATACAAATCCCCCATCCGGGCTGACCTCCACGCGTTCAGGCCATCGCCCTCCGCCTGAGTAGGCCCATCCTTTCACATTCATGGTTCCATCATGGATAACGACGTCTTTCGTCCAGGGTGACATGATGGCGCTGCTCACGGGCATCTCTTGGATTTGGATCCCCTGCGTGTAGGATTGATTGTGCTTCCCGACCTGGCCGTTGAAATAGAGATATTCCTTTGATTGGACGGGTGCTCGAGAGGGGGACTTGAGAGCTTTGATCCGATAGAGCCATTTCACGGAGCGGGCGCCGATGTAGCCTAGGACAACGACGCGCAGAGGGTAGCCGTGGATCTTGGGGAGGGGCTCGCCGTTCATTTCCCAGGCGAGCAGGACTTCGTTGGCTTTTACTTTGGACCAGGGGACTGAGACGAGGTAGTTTTGTAGTGTTTCCTGAGGGGGGTGTTAGTTCGTGCTAGGGAAGGATGGGGGGAGACTTACGTGTTTGAAATAGGTATCTGCTCCATAGAATTCAAGGTGTTTGGCTCCCTCGGCTAATCCACCACAATACTTGATGACTTTTTTCAGACTTACTCCTGTCCATCTAGCCGTTCCAATTGCGCCTTCAGCCCATGGAGCATTGATCATTTCATCTCCCTCTCCCGCATACTCAGCAATTTGCTCGATTCTTCTCGTGCCACTGCATTGGATGGTAACGAGATTTGATTGTCGAGGGAACAATTCTTCATTTTGGAGATCTGCCAGAGTCAACGTCTTGGGGTTCTTGACCAGTCCGTCGATTTCGAGGGTCAGTTTGTCGGCGTCGATATCGGGAATTCCACCATGATTTCGGACAAAGTGAAGGGGGTTGGGAGTCACAGGTTCCAAAGTCGTCAGACTCTGTTCATTTATTAGTTCACAACTTGCAAACATGAATACTCGACTTGAAAAGGATGAAATAAATACCTTTGGTGACTCCCCATTATAAGGAAACTGCAACAGATGCAAAAAATCCCGATGTTTCTCCTCAAGCACCCTCTTCCAACTCTCCTCGGGGATATACTCCAGCGGTCCCCCGAGGGCCTTATGCCACAACTTCCACCGCACCCCCTCTAACACAGGATTCGAATCGGGAATGGGACCGAGCTGGAATTCCGGCGGGGGAGGGAACTTGAAATTCGCCATGACGGCCGCGGCCTTGGCTTTCTTCTCGGGATACTTTTCCCACTCGATGTACCCGCGCCATCCCTCCTTCTCGTCGGCGAAGTCGACGTTGGGGTTCACGCCGCATGCGGCGTTGACGGAGGCGTGGCGTAGTTGGATTGTTTCGGCGGTGTCGTAGGAGGAGCCTGCGTCGGGGATGCGGGGGGCGAGGCCTTGTTCGAGTTTCCATTCATCGGCACGCTGAAGGGTGTGTTAGTTGGTGTTCGATGGTTTGGGATGGGAAGGTCGCTTACGGCTCGCTTGGGATGCGCGGCGGGTTCCATGTTGGCAAATCCTGTAGAAATCAAATACCTAGGTAGGTAAGTGTAAAAGTGCGTAAAAACAGCAAGTTTCCAGAAAGATTGGAAAAGATTGGGAATTGGGGGGTATAAAACGTTTTCGACGTCCCAATGGGAAAAAGGAGGGGCTTGTATACCTGGTCCTCTGACGTACCAACTTATTCAGTTCGTCGAGGCGAAAAGGAGGGGCAGAGTGGGGACTCAGCAGGGCCGAGAGGGTGATGGGATATGCATGCACTGGGGTTACTAAGCACCGAGAATTCATGATCTAGATGGTGGATCGCTACACGACACGAGTTGGATCAACTACCTAGGTAGGTACTTACCGAATACATAATTTATTGATAGGCCTGATCGGGCGAGATACGCAGAGTAATTGGATTATTAACCCCGTTGCATTGCATTTCTCCAATACACAATGGACACAATGGCTTCCCAAGATCGGGTACAGGAGGGGGAGAAGCATTACTAACAAATCCATTTGTTACCCGTCGATCTATGCTACGATGAAACCTCGATATTTTGGTATATAATTCAGGCGAGAAGTTATACGGATTATTCCGGATAAGGTTCTGTGAGATTTCTTCGAAGTCTCATGGGCCATGGCAACCTCGAATACTTCGTGATGTCACTATGTTAGTCATGTATTAACCCTAGTTATGCATGTATAGTACAATGACATTGTACCACATTTGGGCACCCGATATTGGATCTTACAGGTGTCACCCGGGTTAGAAACGTTGGACGAGACTTGAGATCTTCGCAAGACAACGTGATATCGACTATCAAAGATAGCATCATAGCCACAACTTGTATAAAGATAAGGAAGATAAGTTAGATAACTCGATTTCCTTTGTAAGAACACCGCCAGCATCACGATGATGTATGATACTTCAGCCATGAAGGCCGTATTATTGTGTTATAATCTTACAGTACTTGGCTGATGAAATATTTGCATGATCATGAAAAGCGTCACCGGACTGTACCAAGTAGGTAGCACCGGTCTAGCTCTTGCTCCAGGATGCTTGACAGGCTTGCAACACTTGGATAGACTCGCAATCGACAAAACAAGAAAGATAGCAAGCTTCATTTGAACAAGTGATCTAGCTGCCTGGGTTAATCGAAATTCCTGGGTAATTAAGCCATATAAACCACTGAGTAAACTCAAGAAAGCAAAAGAATGACAAAGAACTTCACAACCACTTCCTTCGTTCATCAATAGATAGGTGATGACTGCTTGTACACACATGGCTTTTCCAAGAAAGCAATCGTCCTAACTTGACAATCGCAATAACACCTCTCGAGTAAAGGGGACGAGAGAAGCAACATATACCTTAGAGGAAAACCCCCATATATAAAACGGTAGTAATATAGTTGTACTACGGGTGTACTTTGCAACCGTCGTGAATTTGCGCTCCGTGCGATGCCGTATTACTACGGTTGTACTTTGTAGGGGTTATTAGGTGTAACCGTTGTAAAGCTTGTAACGGATGCAAATATCGCTAGTTGTAAGTAAAACAACCGTTAATATATAAATCCGTTGTTATAAAGTTATCTAGCTACAAATATCGACGGTTGATTTGCTTACAACTAGCGATATTTGTATCCGTTGCAAGCTTTATAACGGTTGTATTAATTTACAACCGTTGCGCAACCGTCGTGCAACTGTCGTGTAACCGTCGTGCAACCGTTGCGCATTTTACAACCGGCTACATCCACGTACGCACCCCTAGGCATGCGACGCTAAGACTCGGAATGCCCTCAATTAAGGAAGGCACCCGCCTGCCTACCTACCTACCTGTAGGTGCGCACCACCCAGACCCTCGCACCCAGGTACCGACCCACGTATGAGTACAATCAGATAGCGCTTGTGAGACGCGTGGGGGAACTTTGTCTAAATCGATCGAATCTGCCACTTATATAATTATAGCGTTGTTGTTCGTAGTCTCCTAGACTTCCGAGCACTTGCATATAGACTGCCGAGGAATATCCGTAGGGGCCTTGCCGTACCTAAAACCAAGGATTTTTACAACCGTCGCGCAACCGTTGTACAACAGTTGTAAATTTGACAACGGTACTACTACGGATTATAAAAGGGGGGTTTTCCTCTAAGGTAAACAAGAATGAACGACAAAGCCCAAGTAGCATGAACGCAATTAGCGCATACCTAATAATGGTAGATCTCCGAACGATTAATGAAGATGGTTCGCTGAATTGGGGGGTTGAGAAGTTCTTTACCTAGGTATAACAAAAACAACCTACTTGCAACCACGTCCCTTCTGCCATTTGGACTTCAAGGGTTGTTGCAAGTCGTACTGAGAAGGTCGTCTTCCCCCGTGAAAGTGTCTTTAGCTAAACCAAGTGCACCTGAGACCCTCCAAAAGAACACTCAAATTGCGCTTGCAATGAACCTAGGTAGATAGGTAGGTAGGTACCTACCTAGTGGTGGTAGGTGCCTCGCTACTAGCTAGGCGAGTCTGGTTGCCGCCCATGATCCAGGTTTTCGACCTCGTGAAATTTTGTGTGTGGGAGGAAAGAGGAAAAGAGGGGGGGTTTATACTCGAGAGCACAGGGCCCGTGCGTCTCAAGACGGGACGGGATGGATGTTGATCTTTGAAGGACCTCGACCTCAGGAGCGAATTCAGACGTGGTCGGGTTGGCCTAAGGTAAGGTACCTACAATAATTCAGGTGTCGGGAGGGAAGGAGCGACCTCGACAGCTCCGTCTCAGGCCTCGACACAAATCTTGATCTCGCCACACTAGCGCGACAGAGCATGCATTCCAACGAACGGAAGGGGCATGGGGGCAACCTCGAACTTGGTCCCACTCTCACTCGCCCCCAGGAGGCTCATGTCGACCCGGACCCGAAAGTCGAGTCGACGTGTACCTACCTTTTAAAGGAAGGAACGACCTTGGGTCCAACTCCCGTCTCCCGTCTTTTTCAAACTTGATCCTCAAGCCATTCCACCACGCATATCGAGACTTCCGGGTTCTAGGACCGCAATGCCATCAATCAAATCACACTTTAAGCGAGTCTCGTAATAATATCGACCAACTTATTACGTAGGTACCTAGGTTGTGTCAAGAGATAGATACTAAGTACCTGCAGATATAGGTACAAATACAGCATGCAACGCGCGGGACTGGAATGTTCTTCAGTATGGAATAGCCGATCAACCCAAAAACCATGCGTCCCTTCTGGTGATTACCAAGTTGTGTTGACATGTTCAGGTAGGTGTGAACACAATGGTGTCTTCCGTCGCATGTATATAAGAGAAAGAGGCTAGTTGGATTTTCGTGGGCTAATTAAACAACCAGACTTCATATATAGAGTTAATCGAGCGATCGAAAGGTGCGAGTCTGTGAAAGTGTTTGAAATATTAATGAACGCGACTTCCAACACCCTGATTTCGTGTGTCGGATCCGCTAATCACATTCTGTCTATAGTAGTTCTAACCCTAAAGTTATCAGAGGGTTTTTTCTATTTCTGGAGTAATGATCTCAGTAGGCAGTAGTAACGTAGTTGGCCAATGCTTCCCTCACGATTTTATATCAAGGAAGGTTGATTTGACTTTGGCTTTGTTACATATTTCAGTAGAAACCTCTTGGAAGCAGGGACTGTTTAGTTATACCCAGTAGATCTAAATTATGAAGTGGGGTGAGGGTATTGCCGCGATCGCGGAAAAAATAGGAAATTGGTGATTGGTTTGGAGCAAGGCGAACTTCATGACCTCGCTTAAGGTCTTGGCATGGCTCAACCACAGACCTAGGTAACCAAATCCTCATCGTCTCACGCCGCTAAAGTATTTATAAAACTGGGCGAAAAAGACAAAAACATTTTCTTGCAAAAGTCAAGTCACCTTTGCGACTTGGAATCTCCTTCTGAGCCAATCATGCAGCAACTGGTTTTCTCCAGGAGTTTTCTAGTAGATGAAGAATATGTCCAGTCTTAATTGATACCTAGGTAGTCTTCTCGCGAGCCAGGGAAATTTTCACAGTGGCAAAGGCCGAGGCAGTATTTTTTTTGCTAAGGAGGGGATTCGAAGAGCTAGAGGTAGATTAGCCAGATGTCAGGACGGGCAACCATATCGAGCGCAAAGGGTTTAAATGTTTCAAGATGCGTCTGCGAACACCCAATGCAAGAGGTTGACAAAGTAATGGATGGCCTTATCAGAGAGGTAAGATATCGAGACGGGACAATGGATAATGCGCATAATACGCCTACCCACTCGGGTGATCTGAGCTGTAGCTCTTGTTGCGAGTGTACAAGTTGGTATGGCGACGTAGGCGCAAAAGCGTTCTTGATATCCACGGACCGGCCTTGATATCAAACGACTAGTTGATGTCGGGGCTAGCCGATCAAAAGACTTTCAAAACCTCCATGTGGGGACCCTCTTGTTTTGTTGCACATCGCACTGCGAATGTTGTTGGAATTGGCCAATGAGAGGAGCCTTGGACATCGCCAGTCTTTGTATTACTATTACGAAATCCTGTCTAAAAACACCCTCTTAAAGCTTAGCTAGTATTCTATAATATACTAGTCGAAAAGCACTAAATATAGCGTATATTAAAGTAGTATACTAATAGTAGTAAATAGTATATAATAGCGTATATAAAGAAAGTTATCTCTATAAAAAACTATAGAGAAAGATCTATATATAGTTCTAACTACTACTTTAAGCCCTTCTTTAGTTTTTAGGACTACTACGTATATATAGACGAATTCCACGTTAATCTAATATCTTAAGTACGCTCTATAATTACCCGGGAGTAAGGAAAGTATAATAAGCTAGAGAGTATTAAGGAACGGTCGCTACTTAAAGGAGTACGATTTTATACTACTGGATAGATCTCTTAGTATAGAAAGGTAGACAAATTAGAATTCTATAATAACAAGGAAGATATAGAAGATTACAACGAAGAACCTCCGTACCTTGTTGTAACGAATACTCAAACTGGCTAACTAGACTTGGCCGGGTGTTCGCTGGTTGGTATGCTATGATAAGAAGAAGACTATCGGGTCGTTCACTTGGAAGTGAACTCGTTACTTGTATCAAAGATGTCAAACAAATATGATAAGATTGATAACTAAGTTGAGCACGAAGCTCCTATCTAATGGCAGACGTGCCAGTCTTATATAGAGCCTTCATACTCATTGTGTCTCGTGGATCCGAAGGATCCCTTTGGATCCCTTCGAGGTCCTTCGGGGTCCATCACGTGACCCAAACCAATGAAAATCCTTGGATCGCTTAGCTACCCTGAGCGATCCCTATTTGCTATAAGAAACCTGGATGTGTCCGTCGAGGGTTGCGCCTCTTATTATGACATGTATCACGTGAACACGTGATTCGTGACACTTGTAAAGCTACGATATTATCCTACGCGCGAGATAAGAGAAGAGTTTAACTATTATATATAAGAATAAGAAGCTAGTAAGCTATATAAGGCGGAGGTACGTATAAAAGGCAACGTAATAACCTAGAAATACTATATAGAGAGGCTCCTTCCGATATATATACAAGCGGTTAAGGCTATAGAGTAAATTAATAATAAACTATAGTTTTTATAGGAAGATGGTAACCCTTTATATAGTATGCGTAAACAAGGCCTTGTATAAGAGTATAAGGACGCCTACGGTATTAAAAATATTAAGTACCCTATACAAAGTCTAGATTATAACTCTATAGAGGGGATTTAGAATATAATAAAGAATAGGTTAAGGCGTTGATACTTTAACAATACAGAGGAGATAAAAGAGGTATTATAGGAGGAATAGGCTAAAATAACCCTAGAGGAGATACAAGATCGTATATATAAGATGCCTTATAGATACGCAGAGCTCGAAAGAGCAGGTAGTAAACCTATTCGAAGTAATTTATAGTAGTAGTAATTTAATTATAATTTATTTAAGTTATACCCTCAATTATTAATTTTAAGTGATTGAGGCCGTGCGTCTTTAATTCTGACGACCCCTGGTGCGTACGTCGCGAAGTGAAGACCATTCACTATCTTCAAAATACCGAGGTACAATGGACCGCATATCCAGAAAGCTTCCCATGAAATCATGGATACTGGGTATCTTATCCTATTTCGCAAAGGTCTCCTAAGGCAATATCAACTTGAATCCACTCTACGAGGTCGTCAGGGCTCAAGCCAACATAATATCTCCAAAGCCAGGCGAAAGATTAATCATTTGAATGATTACAGCCCTTCCAATAATCCACCTGAGGTGAACTGAAACTCTCGTTTATTTGTGTATATCGTTAATCTTGCGCCAAACATGATCGAAATAGCGCTTCCATCAGCCCGACCCCGAAGCCTCTGAATACCCAACATCCCATATTCCATCCCCAGTCTGTCTGTCACTCAAAAATGTATCCAAAAACAGCGACATATTCTGCATATCCGTATTCCTGATCCCAAATCCATTATCACTAAACGGAAACCCCAATTCCCCCACAAAATTATATCCCGTAACACCGTTATCAACGGGGGGAAATGTAAAAGAATTATCCTGAGCATCGAATGACCCAAAGGAAGCTTGTTGCGATTTGTTGAATGCTTTGGCGACTTGTAGAAAGACGCTGCAGACTTGGTGGAGGCGAGCACCTGCTTCGGAGATCGCTCTTGCAGGTTCGAGGGAGAGGAGTGTTTGCGTCATTAATTCGATGTCTTCCTGGCTGCGGGATGCAATGGAGTGGGTGAAGATTACTAGAAATGGCGTAAATGAAAGGTAAAGAACAACCCTATTGACAACTGGTCAGATATCTCGCACTGAAGAGAGGAATACTGGAAAGGGACTCAGCTACGAACCAGTCAACATAGAATTTTGATCTCATAGCCTCGCTAGAAGGGAATGGAAATAGCGAAGAGTTCTTTATATGGCATTGCAGGCTTGACTTGGCTGCTTCGAACTGTCGAGAATTAATTTGCGTGGTTACTGAGAGAGTGTTTTTGGCCCCGTATAGCAATGTCAAAGAGGAGTAGTAAACAAGATCGAATGCACGTATGATAATTTCCAAGTCTTCTTTGTACACCGATTTGGTAGTATCAATCTGATTGGATTGTCAACAACATACCTATGACGATGAGGGATGTCATACCTTCTTGATTTCAATGAGCGAGCTTGAAAGTGCTGTATGAAGCACTTCAATCATCTGAGATTTGCTGTCAGGAAGTGCGTTCTGAGCTCGCACAGAATATAGTTCATCGTATATCCGCCCCATGACCCGGGAGATTTCAATGATTTGACACCAGACAAGATCCCATGGTCGAGTTACAAGGTTTTCAGTTGGGGTGAACATATCGGCATCAATATCGTGGTCTGGAAAACTAGACACACGTCCAAGATTGAGAGTTTGAGCCTTATCCATCATATATAGTACCCAAAAAGCATGCCGTTTCACTTCAGCCTGTGGGTCTCGAGCCAGTACCTCCTTACGATGATATCCTAGGATTAAACATAGACGTGCTCCGGCGGCAACAAGAGTCCAACATAGAGACGGACGAGACTCCTCTTGTGCTCTCATAGCCTAGATTTAGGTCAGTGACTGCCACGAACACCGAGAGAAAAGTAAATAGTGATACTGGATAATAGTTAAACGTACCCCGAACATTAAGCATTCTAAAAACCCAGAAAGATTAGTCTTCTTCAATTCTCACAATACAATGGCACCAATGTATGAGGACAAGAATGAACGGTACCTGCCATCTGGGCGAATAGCGGAGAATGAAGAATAATTTGACTCACGAATATTCTCCAGAGTAGGTGTTGTCATACACTCGTAAGTTTGAAGGCCAGCGCAAAACTTGGTCTGGCATAGCTTGATATATTGTTGGCAATCAGCCGGCGGAAACTCTGGATCATCAGCTGCTAAATACTCTTCCAGCAGATACATCAACATTCCACACATAAGCGTTACATGGCCACTCGGCAGAGGCTTTGTAGGAAAATAGACGGCTTTAGCTAAGTTTTCTAGCGTTGAGTGGTCTCGCTGAGCACTCTGTAACCATGTCAAAGGTGTTTGGGCTAAGCAAGATTAGCCTGGATGATGATGATGAAACTTCACAGTGTTGGTAATTACTCACAACTGCTCCTCTTCAAACATTTCAAAACCAAAGACATGCGGGGTAATTCAACGTCAGCACTAGTAACACCAGTTGGAAATGAGGGGAATGACAAGTCATCTGTTTTTGTGTATTTCCCTTCACCACCTAACAGGGACTTCAGTGATGATAACGATTCTGAGATCTCTGTAGTTTGATGGCCTGGTTGCGCACCAGAAGCCGATATTTCGGCTTCAGCTGATCGAGTCGCCTGTACCGAGTAGCTACAAAAAGAGGAGTCTCCCTCAAATACACATTCCTCTGCAACGAAAGGGGAGGCTTTTACAGATGGGACAGGGCTTGGTATTGATACATTTGGAGTAGCAGCTTTGCTGAGGTCTCGAAGGGTATTTTTGATGTCCAATAGGTTCTCGTTTATGCGGCTAAAGTGTTTCTCACTTCTTGAGATTAACGACGAGATCCCAGATGAAGCAGGTTTCTGTTACTTACTAGTAGGATGCTGGTACACTACGCTGCGGCTTGCTCTCTGTGTTTCTTGTTGCAGGCTTGCATGACCTGTCAAGAAGGAGAATTTAGTATACTGACGGCAAGGGATTATTGGTTGTACTTACAAGCTGGCAATCACACAATTTGAGCAAGGTGTGGCTTTGTTGCAACGAATCTTTCTGATTCGACAGCTCTCGCACTTTCCAAACACGTCAGAGTTACTTTCAACAAATCCAATCAGGCTGACATCAACATACTGCTTTGGGGATAAGTGAGGTCCCTTGTCGTAAGTTTACGCTCTCTTTTTCCACACTTTTCGACGAATCTTTGGTGGCAAGTGTGGATGGTTCATTCTCTACACCCTCCATCCGAACAAGTTCGTGGATTTATTCTCAACGAATCAAAAGGCTGTTCTCATAGAAAAAACTAGTTGATACGCGGATTCCACGGGGACCGCAGGCCTAGGTACGTAGCACTGAAAATGCTGGCCAGATGTTGTGTTGAATCGAGCCAAGACAATTGTGTAGGAGGGCTTGAATAGGGATTTTGAGTAGAAGCTACGTTCACATGGCAATTGTAACAGTAACGTTGGAATCGCAAAGCTCTGATGTATCTGTAGGGGTAGTTCACCTCGTCGTCAACCTTGAATATAGTGGGGAAATTGTCCTGCACCGCAGAGTTCCGGCAAGGGAGGCCGCGGAGTCCGCGGAAAGCGAGCGGCCATACCTACCTACTTCATCACCATTTTCTCAATTTACGAGAGGGTTGAAGGCCATCATTTCGTCGACATCCATTCTTTTTGAAGTTGGCCTCAACAAGTCCTGCGTGCTATCTTTAGTACCATGTCCTTTTCGTACTCGCGATCGCTGTAACCACCATGAAAGGTTATCTTTCATGTGTATTCACGTATTCAATCTGCATCCTCCCTCGAACAGGTCTAAGATGGTTAATCAACCACCAAGTTTGAATATCCCACGAGAATGTTCGGTGCGAACTCTGGAGTGGCTTCTGAACAAGAATAAGAAAATAGAAATAGGGGGGACCCCTTCGGCTATATCATTGGTGTAGGACAGGAAAGGGGTGGCTTGCCGCTTTTGTCGTAGGCGGAAAAGTAGCCGCAGGTGCAGGCGCGGTCAATCCATGATCCATCACGACACGATACCTTCAAGTCCGTTCAGCCTCCTGCCCTGTACAAGACCCGACCCAACCCAACACCACACCACACTCCTTTGGCAATTGATTTTGTCTTCAGCTTCAAATTCCTAATACTTCAATCCCAAACTTTCATTCTTGGTCCTTTTTTCTTCACGCTACTTCTCTTGTCACCATCATGGCGCCAATTACCAAGGACAAATACTCCGTCATCCTCCCTACGTATAACGAGCGTCGCAACCTTCCAATCATCACCTGGTTGCTCAATCGTACATTCACAGAGCAGTATGCTTTCTCCATTGCGTCACGAGCATCCCGAGGTCCAAACTAACATTGCGCCGCACAGAAAGCTCGACTGGGAACTCATCATCGTAGACGATGGCTCACCAGATGGAACCCAAGAAGTGGCCAACCAACTAGCCAAAGCCTACTCTCCCCACGTCCTCCTCAAAGCACGCGCTGGAAAGCTTGGTTTGGGAACCGCATACGTACACGGTCTCCAGTTCGTGACTGGAAACTACGTTATCATCATGGACGCCGATTTCTCACATCACCCCAAATTCATCTCGCAGATGATTGCGAAGCAGAAGACTCTCTCGACAAATGGCGGGTATGATATCGTGACTGGTACTAGATATGCTGGCGACGGAGGCGTCTACGGATGGGACTTGAAGCGGAAATTGGTCTCGAGGGGCGCAAATCTGTTTGCGGATACAGTATTGCGACCGGGGGTCAGTGATTTGACAGGCAGTTTCCGATTGTATAAAAGAGCGGTGTTGCAAAAGGTTATCGAGAGTACGGAGAGTAAGGGATATACTTTCCAAATGGAGATGATGGTACGAGCGAAGGCCATGGGTTGCACTGTGGCAGAAGTACCAATCTCATTTGTGGATCGCGTTTATGGTGAGAGCAAACTTGGTGGAGATGAAATCGTGGAATACGCGAAGGGTGTTTTGACTTTGTTCATGAAGGTTTGAGGATTGGGGTTTGGGAGGGGTTTGGGAGTTGGGGCCTGGGTACATAATGCGAGGGATCTTTCGGGACACCAACAGGAGTTATAACAGAGCAATGTTTACCCGCAGGCTAGTCGCCGATTTTCATATGATTTTTCTACGTCTGTATATTGTTGTTTTTTCCATCCACTAAAAGCCTCGCGGATTTTTGATATGAACCTATTCTCTTTTTCTGTCTTGTATAATACAATCAATTGGTATGGAGGCCAAGCGGCTTTGATCTAGCCAAAGAATTTATTGGAGACATCGAGTTAAAGACGGAGTATCACAACTTCTTCTCTCGCGTGACTATTTTTTGGAGTATGCAACCAATGTTCCACGGTCAATGTGAAAAAAAGCGAGCACAAGCCATTTCTCTTCTACACTAAGAGCAGTCGGAGGCAGTGAGTTTCTTTTATAAACTCCTGTACTAGTGGCACAGGATGCAAATCACAGCTTCACAACCTCGGTAATCTTACTCGGGAGAGGCCATGTCAATCAATATGTCAGCCTTGACCGCTATCACTTATGTACTGCATCGGGTCGCGGGATAAGTGACCTGCTCGGTGCCGATGGCCACTAAGTGCAGTAGCCTCCAGGCGGACCAAATAACTGGCAGTAAATACTCTCTCGTTGTTCTAACTTCCTGGGCTTATTCATGTAATTAAAGCTAGATGTTTACTCCAAACATCTAGGATAATTACTTAAATACGATCATTTTAATTTCAAGTATAAAAACTAGGCGGATTTGGGCAATACAGCCTTTTTTTCCCTATTCTCTTTTTTTGCTTATCGAAGTAGTTGGTCCACTACCCTCACATTTTTCAAAATGAATTTCTATTTCTGGGGCAAGTTCATCTATCTGCAAAGTCTTGCTAAATTAGTCTGCATATCTTCAAGGCTATACATGTTGATTTTAGTATTGGTTGTTGGTGCATACTTGAAAGAGGTCTTACACAGTCTTATCCGTACTTGTTCAAATATACAAACCAAACAGTTTGACAGAAGTAGATTCGCTTGCAAAAGCTTGTGGAAAGTGCAAAACTCGAACTTTTGCAAGTCAATTAGACACCTCGCTCAGATGTGAAAATTCTTTGTTTAGCGTTCGATTGAAGATGATTGAGATTAATAGTTGTCGCGGACTATATATAGTCTGAGGACGGTCCGTTCCGCTCGGACCAGCAACCCCCTTTTAAGGTCTCGCTTAGTTCCCCACGACTCATCATCTGATTTCACGCTTCAAAAGGGATATATTTCGGGTTTCAAAAGTAATTATTATTCTATAAAATTGTCTGATTTCTGTCTAAGATGAACCTACCGGGTGTGTGCATATATATATATATATATATATTTGCGAATGGTCTAAATCAAATCAATATCAATGTAATGAAAGTAGTTGCTTACCTTAACCTCATTATCTATGCCTGATATTACCTGGATGTTGTCTTGAGGAACAAGACTGCAGGAACAAGACTGCTTAATCAGTATTAAGTTCATACAAGGCATTGAATTAATCTTCTGCTTCTGCTGTGTTAGATTGCTCAGAGTCTTACCGATCTTCTTCGGCGTCTAGTTCTTGAGCAGCGACTTCCAGTTGTTGGTCAATATCAGCGTCTATATCGAGGTCTGGTTGACCATCAGCTCGTTGCTCACCAGGCTGTTGTTGGGCTGCTGCTGCTGGCTGTTGGCGCGTGAATATGTCTCTGGCCCTCTCCTGGGCTCTTTCAGCTATTGCTTGGCTCTCGTTCTTTAATTGTGTGTTGACGAGCTCCTTTGCTCGTTGCCTGATGGCACCCAAATCCAGACTGCACTTTTCCCTGGCAGTTTTGATCCAATTGTCCACATCGTCTTGTAGCCTTCGTAGATTGCTAAAGTTCCTCTGTGATACTCCAAGGCTACTCGTCCAGGTCCCTCTGGCACGGAGCACCATTCTCATGGCATTCACGTCTCCTCTTCGCTCTCGCCAGATGTAGCCGACCTGTGCCAGCACTCCATATTCGCCTGGTTCCAAGAGGTTCTCAATCGTATCCCGTAAAGCGAAGGTGTCTCTTCCTTTTTTCTCGAGCCAACGAAGGCGAAGTCTCCCGCGTCGGAGCTCGAGGGCCAGGGCCTCAGCCATTGCGCTGACAGTGTCCAGGGCAGGGGATTCAGTCCCCAAGAGAACACTCAGATCGGCCCAGAGACGTCGAAGCACGGCCAGATCTCGTCTTTGCTCCTCCATCAGCTCTGACAACTCGGTCGTGGTCTCTTCCAGACGCGTCTCCCAACTCGCTATGCGTAGCTTCTGCTCCCTCTGCCACTCAGCACGTTCCTGCTGCAATGCTTCCGGGTCGTTGCGCTCGCCCCAGATATCGGCCAAGGCAGCGGTTGACTCAAAGCGCAGCATTTGTCGCTGTTCGCTCTCGCGTGCCCCATCACGGACGTAGCCGCCGACTTGTATCATGAATGGTTGGCGGTAGGGCGAGTCCGGGGGCAACATACTGGTCAACGAGGTGCCCATTCTGACGGATCCAAAGCCGCCAAAACAGTAGATTTGCCACTGGGTCCGGCAAAAGGGGCATTTCTTTTCGAGCTTGAGGTAGTTGATGATGCAGCGCCGGTGGAACGAATGCTTACGGGAGCAGGGGAGGTGGACGACTTCTTCGTCGGGCATCATGGGCTCGCTACAAATGATACAGTCATCTGGCTCCATTTCGCCGCTGGGCGTGGGCGTAGGCGAAGGTGTAGGCGTGCATGCGAACAACAGACCCGGGAGCACTTGATCGAGGTTGCCATCGGCCAGCTTGCACAGGTCGAGCACATGGAAATCCGCCGTCTGGTTTTCCGGCTTCAGGAGATCCTCCTTGTAGGCGGCCATGTTGGATGCGCGATGCACGGCCTCCTGCATGTCCTCTTGGACTTGGAGCTCGGGTCGCTCGCGCTTCTGTATCTCAAGCTCCGTCTTGAAATAGTCCCTTCGCGCATTCCGCCTCGTCTGAAGCCTCGCGGCATCATTGCCAACCCGCCGTGCCTCGTCATCGGATATGTACATACATGTAGGATGACCGCACCAAGTGTTCTCGGCTCGCGTGATTTTGTCGGGCCTCATCAGCTGTCGTCGGCTCAGACGTGCAAGGCAGATGCACGTTCCAGGGGATTCGTAGTGTGGGTTTACTTCCACCATAAATTGGATGTCGCTAAACTGCTCACCCGGAAAAGGACGGTTGATCGACCATCGTGGGAGTTTTGTAAATTCCCCACAGAGTTCACTATGCTCGATTGCTAGAGTGGTATGACAGCACTTTGCATGGAAAGTCTGGACGTACTTACAGTTGCTTCCATGCGCCGACATCGCTGACGGGGTCACGCCATCCATAGATTCCATACTGAATGTGAATGACAATGGTGAGTTCTGCTGTACGTATATCTACTTACTACTAACTGCGCTATTATGTTTTTGTGGCTAATGTTTGGTGTGGTGTTGTTGAAATTGAATTACCGCCTGCTGATTTGGTCTCGTAATGTAAGAGTTTGATTTCTTCTGTTTATATCACGAAAGGTCTTGTTCCATTTGAAGTCTAAGGTAAACGTGCAAAGACTTCACAAAGCATTGTATTCTTATGAAAGAGTAGAAAGAATTCTGTTTTGTCGCTTACCACTACTGTTGGCAGCCCTTCTGCCTCTTTCAGCGATTTACCGCAGCACAGCATTAAAGAAAGTGTCTTCACAATAAAAGTACTTTGTCTCTATCTCAACAATGGATTATTTCAGCGCACGCCGCACTCCCCGGTCACTCGCTACAGATCGTCTTGTCAAAAGGCCATGTCGGAAAGCTATCTTCCAGATCAAACAATTATATGATACTATAAATCTCAATGGTCTCTCTCTTCAAGCATAATGAGGTGAGCGAATACGTTATCAAGTTTGACATTCATAATTACGAAGCCAAAAGAACCCCTTCGCCTTTCAGACTCACTACAGCAAATACTGACGCCGTGTTTCAGCTGAGTTGATCCACTATGCTGGCAGTAATATTTTGATATCATTATCGAGAAAAACATGCTATTCATATCCAGAGATATCAAAGGTTGCTATACTCGCGGTCTTGGTAACATATTGACCATCCAAAGACCATGAGTGTCAGAACTGCAAACGTAACTACTTGAGGAACAAGTGCCCTTTTTGGTCTTAGCGACATTTCTATTCCGGTCTTTCTTTGAGCTTCTGCAAGGTTCAGCATTTGTTTTGGTACTCGAAAATTTTCCTTTGTTGTGAGCGAATATAGACAATTTATGAAAGCAGCTCTTCTTTGAAATTTCCTTTATCTCTCGAGGAGAGAAAATTACCTTCTTAGACTATGACTATCACCTGAATTGCAGCAACACAATTTACTGGACCAAATAGTCTTATTTCATTTCGCCCTTGCAAGCTCAAGATGGACTCTCAAGGCGAATCATCCAGCGCGAACGCTGCGCCCGCGAACAACACTCAGAACCAAGATGCGCCAGCTACATCACCTACGAGCACTGTCCCCCAATACATGATCGCACCTTCAGTACCAAGAGTAATAAGAAAGAAGGCAAAGGGCAAAAAATCAAAGAAAGACGATGACGAGCAGTTTAGGGGCTTACCAGGATTTTCGGAGGACGAAGAAAGTAGTGACGATGACCTAACGAAAGTGTTGCAATCACTTGAAGATCTCAAAACCAAGAAATTAGCCCTGGATGTCTTCAAAATCCGGGAATTCCTAGGAGATCTGCTCAACCACACTATACTAAGGACGGCTGGGATTGAGGAAGCTGTCACTCGTCTTTACACCTTGCTGGTCGATCCCACGAGTACCATGCAAGCGGCTGCGGCATTGCAGATTCAGAAATTACTTGATGATACTGAACGAACGGGAACGGGAACGGGAACGGAAACAGGAGGTGGTGAACCTCGCGAGAGTCCAGCTCCGGGAACGGATGGTGGTGAACCTAGATGGAGTCCAGCTCCAGAAACTCCGGTTATAGATCCAGCAGAAATTCCGCTTCCACCTTCAGTTGCAAGTTCACCTGGTTCTGGTAATTCTACCCTTCCCGCTTATTCAAATCTACTTGGGCCGACCCCAGGTCCAAGTCGTCCTCAATACTCAGGCGAATAAAAATCCTTTGCACCTACCTCAAGGAGGCGGGAATATCAGAGCAAGGTGACTTTTTGTTCTACTAGTTGGGTGTAAACCCTAACTTAAATCTTGGTGGAATCCAGAAAAGTAAGGGGGAGAGAGGTGGAAAAGATAACTAAGATCATTAGACAAATTATATGCTAACTCTCCGCTAGCAGATTTATGGGAAGTCAGTCGTTTCTTCGCCCCTATTGGAAAATTAAAGAAGATATTTCTTCTGCATTTCAAGAGAAGTAACGTTGCACCAGCTGCCCTTGTGATTTTACTACTCAACAACCTTCTATTGTTCTTGCTTCTCCTGTTGGTCTATAGAGACATTTCGTCATTCTCGGGACAAAAGTCTGCCGCCGATTCTGCGTGGGATTCTGAGTTTTCACATTGGATCAGGGGTATGGGTCCTCGCGCAAACGTGGTTATCTCGATGAATCCAGAATGGGGAACTATGACGGCAGTACCCCAACCAACTGGAGCTGGGTTTTGATCTGCATGCTTTTCATAGGGTGGATGGTGAGTATCGGTAACTGTGTTTGTTTTATCTTATGGAGAAATGGTATTTGGAGGTTGATTTGAAGAAACGGAATGGTTTGGTATTGGCTAGTTTGGACAATTCATTGCTAGTTGTTCCACAAGTGTATTGTAAAGTGAAAGAAACGGATGCAAATTATGCATGAATCCAAACCCATAATTATTTTGTAATTTTGACAAACCGTCTAGCAGATTAGAAGTCATCTGCAATTGGAATGTATACTCATCTTTCGTGCAGTAATGAGGGAATGAATGGCAGAGCAACATTACATATGAGATACGAGTAACTAAGTCTATATCGTCAATTAACTACGGAAGATCGGATGAGTAGGAGATGATAATCAAAACCGTGATGAATTATCACATGTTCCTTCCGCCTATAAAATGCAAAGTCAGTAGAGATCATCAGGAATGTTTGAGTAGAGGTCTTAAGGAAAATTTCAAGCTTCTCTTCGCTAAAGCTGAATCCAAGGACGAAATCTATTCAAAAAAGAGATTTGTACTTACCGGTAACCATAATAACTTGACCAGTGATGTAGCTACATAAGGGGCTAGCGAGAGCCAAAATGCTACTAGCTGCCTCCGTTGCAGTTCCAGGTCTCCGCAAAGGAATATCAAGGTTGGCATTTTCAGACTGTGCACCCTGCCCTGTTGGTATACCCAGCGCAATCTTCTCCCCGTCTGGAGTAGTAACAAACGCGCCCTCCTCTTTAGCTGCCGTCAATCTTGTCAAAATATGGCCAAATGCAATCGAGTTACATCGAACTCCAAATTTTGGGCCCCATTCTTTTGCTATGACTTTTGTCAAGCCATTAATCCCAGACTTTGCGAGTCCATAGTTGGCTTGTCCTGCGTTTCCGTGCACTCCAGAGGTGGATGATATGTTGATTATTGCGCGGGGCTCTCCATCTGTGACTCGAAAAAATGGTGCAGCTTCTCGGACAAGTTTGAAAGGTGCGGTGTTATGTAAAGCTAGTATGTTGTCCCATTGCTTATCCGTCATCTTGTGGATTACACCATCCCAGGTGTATCTATTTGTGTATTAGTTGTGTCAACATGGGAGCCGGTACTCGATTGATTACATACCCAGCATTATTAACTATTATATGAATCTTTCCATTCCCAAAGTCGGCGGCCTTCTTCACGAGTATTTTCAAATACTCAGAATCCAGCATGTCGCCAGCAACCGCTATCGCACTTCCACCAGATTTGTTAATACTTTCGGCGACTGAAGCTGCTTTCGCTATAAAAGTTAGCATAAATTACGTTTTGCCAACCAAAAGATTCTAACCCCCATCGATATCTGACACCACAACTTTGGCGCCTTCATTTGCAAAGAGTCGAGCAGTTTCAGCCCCGATGCCTTGTCCACTACCAGTAATAATCGCTGTCTGACCTATTTCTCTCTCAGTTCTGGAGCTTGCGTCTTTGAGAGACAATTCCTACCAGCAAGTAGTCCTTTTGGATAATTCAGATGTGCTGCGATTTGAGCTACACGTGATGCCATGGTGAAGCTGTATTGCAATATTTTACCAAAAAGCAGGGAAGTATCAAATTGTAGAGAATGTTTGCTATTCTTGAAAAAGGTGCCTGTAAGAGTACGGTATTAATAAGACCTGAAAGATGCTCATGGATGGCGGGGAAACGACGTATTGCCGCAGCCGAGGCTCAACCAGTGACGCCGAGTTTTCCTGTCTGGTCCTACAGTACCATTCATTGGTTACTTTCACGAGACAAGCTAATAAGCAGACCAAGCAGTAAGTACTGTGCTTACTGAAACTCCAGTCCAAATCAGCATTAAAATGGTTGTAGTAGGAGTTGATTCTATACTCATACCCTCAAATGTCTTGCGTATAAGTACTGTGCCGCCAAACAACCGTCTACTTCGGTAAGCCATTTTCACCCAAGTACTGTGCGCAACTACTCCCAAGTCAACAAAACAGGCCCAAAAATAACCAAACTAGTCTATGTCACAATCGCTGTAGGTCGCAATCGTTCTGGTTCTTTGTGCAAAAACATTAATTGAGGGAAGTTCGGGCAACAGATATAGAAGAAAAGAATGCCGGCAAAATGTCACTGGAAAAAGAATGAAATGCGCATCGCATGGTGGTATCACAGATGTTATATTCCTCCCAACCCGCATTCATGGACGTGATCCTGGCTTGCATCCCTCATGAATCCTATGAACGCCGTATTTCCCGAACCCTTAAGCAAAAACTCATAGCGTAACTAGTCGATCATTTTTTGCCGCTCTTCTTGATACCCTGGGAGCCGGTGTTGAGTGGACCTTTCGAGCCTTTCGCTTTCGCAGCCATTTCGGCCTTTGCCTTTGCGTCTTTGGTTGTGGGTTAGCAAAAGTGCAATAACATACGGAATGTTGCTAGTCACCAGCTCTTTGCTTCTCGGCGAAAGCCTTGTCTTCTTCGTCCATCTCTCCTTTTGGTGCCTTCTTTGGCTGCTTCAAGGGCTTTGCCTTGCCACCTATTCGTCGGATTAGTGAAAAGCAGAAACGCAGAAACGCAGCGGGAAATCATCCGCTCACCGGCTCTGTCTGCGCCTCCCATTTTGTGGGTTGGTTCGGATGGGGTGTTTTGGTTTGTAGAAGGTCTGGGGCGCTGTATGCGGAAGTGGTTGAAGTCAAGGTGGGATGTTTTGGTATCGTGGAGGGGTTGAGGTTTTTTGCTTGCGCATATGAACCTCTCAAGCCTACCTAATCCTTGATGAGGAGTGAAGCCTTAGGTTCTCAGGCAGAAGGCGTCGGCCAAACCTCGGATACGCTACCAACCTCTTTCGGGTCCAAAATGCACGATGCAAAGGAACGGTCCCGTCTCGTCATTGTATCCAACATCAACTTCCGCCTTGTCCACCAACATCGACTAATTACCTTGAATCGAAGACACCACATCATACTCCTACTCGGGATCATGTACTGAAGCATTTGAAGGGGGACGATAGACTCCCGGTTGGGCTCTTCTTACATTGAGATCATTTATCTGGTGCTTTGGCTAACACAACTTCTCCACGACAAGGCAGGGGTCTACCGTCACCGTCACTTAAGACATTTTGTGAACATGACTTCTCCCGCCAGTTCAGATGAAGGGGAGATTCGCGATGGAAGCTTAGAGAAGGCAACTACGATGCAGTCAAAATCCGATGGCACTTCCGTTGACCGTCAAAACAGAAACCGCTCTAGTAACTCAAACTCGCTATCGCCTGAACACAACCACACTCAGAGGTCCAGAGACATGAAGTCACGCGAGAGAAGCAGATCGCCATACTCAAAACGAGCACCGAGGGGTTCCAAAAGAACCCGCGATGACGATTATCCAGAGAGGTCTCGCGATCCACGAAGGTTCAAGGTTCACTACGAGGACGGCAACTCGACCGATTATAAGCGGCGGTCCCGCATTTCCTACGAAGACCTCGATCGAGGCCCTTCTGCTTCTTCCGACTTGCGATACGACGATCGAGACAGATACACTGATAAGCGTCCTCGAACACGCAGTCGCTCTCCCTACAGATCCAGTCGCGGTGGCGACGCATATGGCCGTGGTGGACAATCCAAAAGAGATACTGATCGACATGGTAACTCCAATACAAGAGGCAACAGGTCTCAAAATGGACCTTATAACTATGGAGATGTGAGAAATCGGGATATCAAGGACCAGTCAGTGAGCAAACGGGAAAATAGCCCGCTGCCTGCTGGGAATGCAAGACACGAGGCTAAAAATGTGCAAGGAAATTCACAGCGGTCTTCTGACAATGCTTTGGCCAAATTTGAGCTGGAGAAGTAGGTTTTTCCGTATTTCACTCAATTTAGTAATTTACTAACACAATACAAGGGACAGTACTATCAAAGATACGGCCACTGAGTCTCATGAAGAGGAACATCTCGATGAGGCAGCTTTGATCGAGCAAAGACGCAAGCGCCGTGAAGCAATCAAAGCTAAGTATAGAGGAGCTGCCACGCCATTATTGGTACAAGCTTTGCAACTTGGGGACAAAACAGGAGATTCCACACCTGCTCAAGAAGACAGCAATACGTCATCAGCTCGATCTGGTAAGCATACTGTATTACCTATCAGCTTCTTTTCTGATGAAAATTCTACAGTTTCTCCTGCGATTTCTATACCTTCTACGCCTATTGAAGCTCAGGACCTTGCTTCTCCTGCGGCTTTTGCTATCAATGACGACCAAGAACTCGCAAATACAAATGGTGTTACCACCTCAAACGATGAGGATGACGGACCCTCTGCTGCAGATTACGACCCAACGGCTGATATGAGAGAAGATAAACAGCGCGATGTTCAAAGGCATTCTGACGAAGTCTCATCTGCAGCGTATGACGAAACTAAAATTACGACTGAGCAAGACGTGCTACTCCCTGTACCCAGCCCGGTAGAAGAAAAGGCTGCCAAGGCGCCCCGTGAGTTTGACATGTTTGCGGAAGACGACGATGATATGTTTGCAGAGGAACCTGTCGCAAATGGACAGCGGCCAATCATTGTTGAGGATGTGGCGAAAGCAGTTCCGATTCCTATGGCTAAGGAACTTGACGTTGGGATGCTTGATAACTGGGATGATATCGAAGGCTATTATAAGATCATACTTGGAGAACTCCTGAATGGAAGATACCACGTGCAAGCAAATCTTGGAAAAGGTATGTTCTCGGGTGTTGTTCGAGCGATGGATGTGACAACAAAAAAGCTGGTTGCTATCAAACTTATCAGGAACAATGAGACGATGTAAGTTTTTACTCACCTGCTTAAAAGGAGGTTGCTGACCTGATGCAGGAGGAAAGCGGGCATGAAGGAAATCGAGATTCTCCAAAAGATCAATGAGGCAGATCCGGATGATAAGAAGCACATGATCCGACTTGAGCGCCATTTCGAGCACAAAGGGCACTTATGCATGGTCTTTGAGAATCTTAGTATCAACTTGCGAGAAGTCCTGAAGAAATTTGGAAGGGATGTAGGAATCAACCTTCGCGCTGTTCGGGCTTATGCTCAGCAAATGTTTCTTGGCTTGAGCCTAATGCGCAAATGTAATATCCTCCATGCAGATCTCAAGCCCGATAATATTTTGGTAGGCAATACAATATGAATTGTATCAAATTTCATACGCTGACTATAAGTAGGTCAATGAGTCACGCAACATGCTCAAAATCTGCGATTTAGGATCAGCTTCTGATGCATCAGAGAATGAAATCACGCCATACCTTGTTAGCAGATTCTATCGCGCACCAGAAATCATTCTCGGTATGCCATATGATTTTGCAATTGACGTTTGGTCGGTTGGATGCACACTTTATGAGCTCTATACTGGTAAGATTCTATTTACGGGACGAACCAATAATCAGATGCTCCGATCCATCATGGATTGTCGGGGCAAATTCACAACGAAAATGCTCAAGCGGTCTGAGTTCGCTCACATCCACTTTGATGAGCTGGCCAATTTTAGAAGCGTTGAACAAGATAAGCTTACTGGAAAGGTATGTACCACTCAACTGATATTATAAGGAAGGTCGAGCCGTTACGTGGGCGCGTACCACAAAACGGGACAGACTCTACTCTACATATGTGCCCCCAACGTGACCTTCCCCGCTCGAATTCCCCAAATAGCCAAAGCCACCTTTCTGACATATTTCTCCGAGTAGGACACCATTAAGACCCTATCGTTCGCCAAACCATCCCGCGATCTTCGAACCCGTCTTATGTCCGCCTCAAAGGGCCTGACAGAGATTGAGGCAAAGGAGTTGACTCTTTTTGCCGATTTACTAGATCGGTGTTTGGCACTCAATCCAGAGAAGAGGTGCACGCCAGCGGAAGCTCTAAAACATCCTTTTATCCTCCGGACTCTGAGATGAGGTGAACCAGGCGAAGTAATTATAGCAGCGTTGTCATATGCATAGCAATGTGGTAGATAGTAGGGCGCGCCATAGGTGCACAGCTCAACGATATCCCGTTCGATGGGCTGGTAGATAGCTTTAACTAGAGTACATAGACTGAACAATATGATCGACGAATAACACGTCTGTGTTTATACCAGTTCCCCTTGCATTTCCTGCTTTGCCCTCTTCGGGCGTCCTTTTCCGGGTTCAGTCGAAAATTGAAGTATAGCATTGGAAGAACGACGTCAACAACGCCATGGCAGTTTTCTAGATAGGTGGCTTCCTATTGATGTAATGGGTTGTGTCTTAGCGCACCTTTTCCCATATGGGAATGTCTGTAGATTGTTGTGTACCTGTAGTAAGTTTTGGGGGGGTTTACTTGCGCCCACTAAAGGAGATGTATGGATAGATCAATTTCGCATTACTAGAGTCCTAGAGTAACCCTGGAGTCTACAATGAGTCCAGGTTTATGAAGAGAGTGAAATTGTTGAGATTGCCTTTTTTTTACTACGGCGTCAATATGGGGAGGTTTCTTAGTTTGGGTTTTTGAGGTATTTTTGCTTTGGAAGATGATTGATTATTATCAGAGATGGAAGAGGGAAATTGCTAGGGTCTTGAGAATAGAGGATGAAAAGATTGGTTGAGAAAGTGATGAGGACTCTGGTGGAAAGATATTCATCGATTCCACAACGGGGGATTGGTTACTCACGGCCTAGGGAAGTTTGGTTATATACAGGTGGATCTCTAGTTCTACACAGACTACACAGTTCCAGGAGAGGGAAACTTAGTGATTTCGAACTAATGGACTAAGGATTCTAATTAGTAAGGTTGGTTATTGTTTCAAGCAGGGAATTGTAGAGAGTATGTTGTTGTTAAGCGATGATTGTATATTTTTGATTATGTATATTTTTATTTTGTGAGAAGCGAAGAGAATGGCTTGTGGACAATTGTGATGTATTGATCTAATCCTGTTTTTGAATTGAGCGGTTATGTTATATAATTATCATTTGTTCTGATTGGTACATTTTTGGATTGCCGGATATTCCTCTTTCCATTTTTTTCTGAGCTTCCCAAGTTAGGAGGATTGAATTCTGGTAGCTTGATAGTAAGCAACTTGAAGAGTGAGGAAACACTGGCCATCTTAAAAGGTAGATTAATGTGGTACTTCTTTTGGTCCGTATCCCATCAAGGAGAACAGTAATCGAGGTATCGCCCTCATTCGAGATTTTGATCTGACTTTCCTCAAACGGTAAACATATCTCAATAACCACGGAGCCCAAAAGTCGGAGTGGACTTTACTGTCCTATACACACGTTAGAGTTGCCGCGACGAACCTGGGAGTATCCTTATTTTCTCATCTTCTGAAAGCAATTCATGGTTCGACTTGAAACTCGGTAGAAACACATTCAGAGGAGTGTTTGTGATGTCATTTTTATTTGAATCATTTCCCAAACTCTGTGCTCTGGATGAACTAGTACTTCATGTTTCTTAGCATGGAGCTCCGTATTTGCGTCTCATGTCGTCTAATGGTTGTGTATAGAAGTACTGTAGAGGTGTTTGACCTTTTCAGGTACATCAATACAAGTAGTCAAGTCTCAAAATTGGAAATTACATATTACTAGACCAGCTTTTTGCAGCTTAAAGATGTGCTACTGGTCAGAACGGAGTAAGTCGTTTGACAGAGTAATTGCGTATAATATGGTATGTTTATTATGGAGTTCTACATGGGAGAATGGGCTGAGGAAGCTACATGTTTTACCTCAACCAGATGATGGGAGATGCTGGGAATAGCTACGACCATGAGTCCCAAATGAGTTCCAATCAACAAAACCATGAACGCAAGCTCAATCAATAAGTCTCTCCTGAGATTCCCCGCTCATTGAATAGAGTAATACGTAACAACCGTGTTCATGTTTCAACCGTCCTCGAAGCTCAGAACCAATACTTCTTCGGACTCGCACTCCTACAAAACCTAAATCCTCCCTGACTGAGAACGTACTGTAGGGCTCACAAAACAGATATCGTAAGAAACAAGCTCTTCGCTCAGATTCCGCTGAGAGGAAGAGGCTGTGTTGTTTGGGTAAGACACTGATAGTGAGGGAGTTGGCGAGGTGTGGGTGTGGTGCTGACGTGACACCAACGTATATGAAACGTACGAAGCGAGGCTCAGTGAAACTATGCTTAGCGAAACGATGCTTGCGAGAAAGTAAATGCCTACGTTAGGGATGATTTTTCGGTGGATGGGAGTTTGGTGCTTCTATTTTGGTAACGAGGACTTGAGGGATGTGAGGTGGTTAAAGTAGATGTTTCTCTTTTGAGTAAAACGAAGCAGTTTATTGAGCTGTATGTACAGCTAGTTGAATTTGATTGAATGGAGTTCTGATAGATGAATTGCCTAACTAGGCAATAGCAGACTCAAAAGCAATAGACATGGTGCAACAATATGAGGACAAAAGTGGTCACCACATTTAGAGATTTCCCTTGAAAATCAGTGCTTGATTACATGCCGCTTCCTCCTTTGGAAGATATAATTCTTACACGGAAGTCCAACATCCCGATATAATAATAACCAACACCATAAAAGCAACACCGCAAAGCAATCGGACAATTGCAAGTATGCAAGAAGAAGCAGTAAATCCAAAGTTAGGCACGGTTCAGACATGTTCCGTAAGATATGTGAGAATGACAGATGAAGCATCCTGAGCGGAACATAACTCCCACGTTGTGGGTTGCATTCCAGCTCATGTACAAGTACCTTTCGCACCACAGGGGTTTACGTAGTTAGCCGCTGCTTCTTGCGCGTTCTGCTCAAGAGAGGCACGAGATGCACGACGGTTCATCGCTGCATACACACTTGTGTTGTACAAAGGATTTTGTTTGTATGTGACTATTTCCAAACCACAGTACGAAGATGCATGGGGATATGCTCCCCGCATATTGGTACATGAACGGTTCATTCGACCAGAGCCATCTTGCCCAATGGAATCCGAATCATGTGCCGCAACGAAGTTGGAAATAGCTTCAAATATTTCCCTCGGCGGCAGCTTTCTCTTCCGCTGCAAGACATGGAAACACAACAGCATCGAAGCGCCACTACTGAGAGATCCTGTTGGCTGCATCGCTACCAGTATCCCATAGCCTATCATGAAGGACCACTGTCAGCCTGCAGATTCTGTGACACCAGGTCACATGTTCTGGGAATAGAGTTCTCCCCGCTGCGATGACTGCATCGTTTGGCTCGCGGATTATCTTTCCCCGCCGGTTCTGCTTGCCTCAGTTCGATCGTACTCTACAGTATTCTACGGGCTACAGTGCTTTCCGTGCTTGAACACTACACTGTATGTGTGACATGTCAAAGTCAGAACTTCACGCCATCAACTCCATCAACCACCCATCGAGTCACTTGGTTCCCACTCGACGGCCTCGCCCTCGCCCTCGATCTGCGGCCTCGTGGAGGCGTTTAGGCCGCTTCCAGGACCCTGCCCGCGGAATCTTTCTCTTGGCTTCGTTGAAAATAGACTGCAGCTGCAGGTGTTTCGGCCCAAGGCGGTCATTATTCAAGGCTAAAATCACGATTATCAAAACCTTCGAGCTTGAGAACAAAGCGCGAAGATCAACGACGAGAGCCAAACCGAACAGAAACCAAGATGGAGATTGGATTTCCATGGATCATGGATGAGCAGCAGTGATGCGAGTGTGATGGAAATATCGCTGCGCACATGGGAAATTGGAAAGGCGGAGCGGAGCACGATGGCAAAAGAAAACAACTGGCCGATCGGAGTGGCCTACCATATGTTTCAACGGCTTTTGGCTGTTGAACATGCAGGCATGTTTTTCTATTTCGCGTATGTGAGACCCAATCCAACATGCAGGTCGCCAGACTCTGATAGTGGTTTACTTTGTAAGTAGATTTACAGTAGTAGCCCCAGAATGTCTACGAAGTCTATTTTACGGAGGGGGAGTGCCGAGGAAATTAGACTTCTAGACGCCTCCTCTATTTGCACCGAGAAGTCTGTGTTGATGTGGGTGGTTGGAGAAGCATGCTCGGATGACTCTCGGATGACTCCGTAACCTGCAAAGGAAGGATGACGATGGTCTGAAGGAAGTTATTGGTGTTGCACGTATGGAAGTACAGAAGTACCAAGTATCAGGTACTTGTCGTGATGGCGTTGGGTGGCTGAATTGACATGTGTACTGTATGTACTGTACAGTTCGGTAGGAGTAACCGCTGCAAATCTGATTTTCGGATTCGATAAGCTCGTGTTGCTTTCCTTCCTCAAGAGGGGGTCACCTCAAATAGGTGTGGTCCATTTGTAAAAAGAGAACCAACCAATGAGGATGCTAGTGATGTGATCCCCTCCCCCCCCCCCCACGACACTTGTCAAAGTCTCACAACACCAAGAAGTGACATCTCCACCAGGATCCAACAAAATAACACCACCATAGCTCATAGCATGCGATGTATGTCATGTCATCCCCCGCCATCCAACGCTCACCTCCCCCAAGCGTGCCATCCCAGCCCACCTCCCCGTCTACCGAGCGAATCTCACGCACAGGATCGACTCCATCATCCTTCGGAGGTACCATGATCCATCGTTTGGGACACTTGCATTATGTTGTGGTCTATCCGAATCCAATACTGCAACACAACAGCTTCTCCCCATCCACCCACGGCCTAATCCATCGACCAAACGAATCCGGCCTTATGCCTCTACAGACCACTTCGTCGTCGTACAAGCGTACCGCCGGCATATCCATGTTCGATGCGTTGCGATGCTCTCAATTTCGTTAACTTCTACGACCCACTGTTTCCACTGTTTACTGTTCCACGCAACACAAATCCTCCGTGGCCCCTGCTATTATGGTTTGAGATTGGATTTACGCACTCAAAATGTCAAAGGCGGAAAAATACATTAGGTATTTTCGTTCCCTAGAATAGTCTGCCTGCCTTCTGTTTCCCATGCTTACGGAGCGTACTTCGTAGCTCCGTCAAGTTCAAGTGGTGACTAGCGGTGAGTTTCAGGGGTGGTGACTTGGTTGCTACTGTATCTGTTTTGCAACTTTTTGCTCATGTTGACAGCCTCCTACATTTTCTCCAGGTCAACAATGATTGGCTACTGGATGCCTTAATATCGGCGGTTGGTTTTGAGCGGCTTTATCTTGAAAGCGGCTCAGATCATTTCCGAAATTTTTATGTTTCTATTTCGAAGCCCTATACTCCGTACCGTTAGAGCACACCAATATATTCTCGGTTGTTTTCAAGAAATGTACGGACGTATCCATAACTTTCTTTCAGCTGGCACGCAGTCATGTTTAGAGTTTCTAGCGATGACAGAGGCCAAACTCATGCGAACTGGTACGAAAACATCAACATGATTGGTAGGCCCATGCCGCAGAGAGGCTATGGTATGGTTCTGTTGACGAAATTCAAAAGCGAGATTCGAAGCTGATTGGTCCACCCACTATTTAATCCATGTGTGATATCTTTTCTGATATTTGAGTTAATTTACTTGCCGAACTTGAAGCAGATTCTAATCCGTGATGAGCCATGCTTACAGGGCGGGCATTCTCCTCTAGCACATCCCTGTGTTTTCTTGCAGCGCCACTTGGACCTTCCATACAACCATGGCGTTGCTTTTGACGAATCAGACCAAACTCGGCAGCCTCGAAATGGACCAGCAGCCTCACTCTAGACGGCTAGAAGTGCTGATTGGCGATGAGTGGGAAAGATACTGATACCGTCGAAATTCGAAAAATGACACGAATGTGGCTTTCACAGGGCTGTCAGCAACGCTCGGGCGCAGCATCAACTTAACCATCAACAGCAACCATCTCGATTTGTTACCCCATGCTACGGTACACGATAAGGGAAACTCGGTCCACGCCACGATACACAGAGTTGTACTCTACTCCGTACTCTGAGGCTATACGGAGTAGAAGTAGAAGTACGAACGACAGCAATGAACAGGGAGGCTGGCACCACAGAGGAATCTTTACGCCCGCGGAGGTAGGGTACGGAGTAGGGTACGGTAAATTGGACAGCTTGGAGTACCAGAGTAGGAGTACAGGCCGTCGATAGGTTCGCTTGTTGCTTGCCTGTGTGCAGGTGTTTTCAGGATGGGTTCGGAGATTGTCAGCAGCAGACATGTTTGGCGGTTGTTGCCTCTGATGGAGATCCGACACTTTACAGAGTGCCTCTACGGGTATTTTCTTCGAGACAAATGACACCCAGGACACATCATGATGCAGTAGTACTCGAGTAGTAGACCAGTCGTAGTGGTCCCAACTCCCAAACTCCCAGAGCCAGACCAGACTCCCCGTTACCATGCCCATGGCCCACGGGGGTCTCCCTTGAGTCTCTTCCCACCCAAAGGGCGTGATCGGCAGGAGTGCGGGAGAGATTTTCGAACGGCGAAGGAAGTGGGAAGTGGAAGCTTGGAAGAAATGATCTGCCAGACTGCCACGAAAGGGTCCAAGGGAGATGGGAGATAGGGTCCTCGCCCAATCAGTGAATCGCTCATTATGATCTCGCACAGATCGCTGGGAACCACGTTTGTGTTGATGGAAAGTCAGAGACATGAGCAGCGCAGCGCAGCGTCACCTGGGCGTCTCATGACTGGGCGCGGGTCTCAGGTCTCGGGTGCGTGGTTTCTGATTGGGAAGTTCATTCATGCGATCATTAGTAGTGAGCTCCGTAATCACTGGACCTGCTGGAGAGGGGCGGTACGGTAGCTTGGTAGGGACTAAGGGACCTCAGAGCAGCCTCGAGGCAGCGCAGCCTGTCAGAAAGCAGCACCGGGCGTGGAGTGGCTCGAGTGCCTTGCAAGCGTAGGTGCCAAGTGGAAGTGCAAAAAGAAAAAAACAACAACCGCAGCGCCCAGGATTCCACCAAGCGCCACACAGAAGCACCATTGGTCAACACTTTGCCACGGCTGCGATATTATCTACCCACACTTACACGGGCGTATCGGCTTGCCCACCCACCAGTGTTGGCCACTGCGAATCAACACCACGCCTGTGGGAGGGTGTGCCATCCCTGGATTTGGGGATCATTTGGGGATGATGACACTCACAGAAGGAGGACTGAAGTCTGAAGGGATAATCCGACATCTTCAAACTTCCACAATGGACAAAGGCAGGAGAGCACCGCCTCCGCCCTTGGTTGAACACCATGCTGGAAACACTTTGCAAGGTGCTACGAGGACACTCCCGTACGGAGAATTACGCTACGGACGCTACTAGCACCCGCACCTATTTTTGCAATGTTTTCCCGCAGTGATGATGATTCGGTAGGTACGTGTCACCGGGTGGAGATCTTTCTCTACTTCGTACATTCATGGCAAAGCAAAGACAGGGTTGCGAGGAAGTAGGCAACATGCAAGCGACAGCGACAAGCAGAGAGAGGGCAAAAGTACTGCCGGATGCGGTTAGCTCCTGCGTATGACCATTACGAGGCTGGGCCTACGGCACTGAATACTGTAGGTAAATTTAGGTAAATTACAGTATTGAGTAGAAGCGGTCCAGGGATAGACACAATAACATTGATCAATGATCGCTCGCTCACTGGATCACTAGATCACGACTGGCTCACTCATGTCATGGATGACGCCGGCTCTATGGAGGACTCTACTGGTCTGCTCGCTTCCACTGCTGCTTCTTAGTGTACTCACTCCCTCCAGGACAGGGAGGCGAGAGGAATCTCATGAGGGCTCGTGCTTCGCTAGCCTGCTATAGGCCGTCGCTCGCTAGCACTGTAATGTAGAAGTAGTGATGTGTGGGTGGGTGGGTATGTTGAGTGGTGTGCAATTCCAATTGGCACTCTCGCCCTTTTGCTTGGCCACCTAAGCGTGCAGCGCATTTACTGGGCGGGCGGGCTAGTGACGAGTGACTAGCGAATGATGACTAGCGCCTGACTAGCGCCTGGTAATTAGCGACTAGTGACTTGTGAGTAGCGGTAGCTCCCTGGCCTAGGCGTAGGCACCGGCTGCCCCCCTTGACGACGTCGTCAAAGGCAAATTGGAAGGGTGTGGATCCTCGTCACAATAAGAGAGGCGGTCCTGGCTGGGCCACTGGCACGCCCTGGTCGTCAATATGCGCCCGGCGACCACGCTATTGGCCCAGCAGCCCCCTCCTCTGGCCTCTGCTCTCTTTCTCGCCCAAGCCCAACTCTAATGGTGTTGCAGCTGTCCCATATCCTTGCCCCCTCTCTCCCCCCCAGTGCGACCCCCATGCGAGGTTGAACGGCTGCCAAGGCTTTGCAAATGATAATACGCCCTCACTTCCCCTCCAACCACAACCACAGCTTCCTGCTACCATCGCAACTCTCTACTCTCACAACTCTCCTCCTCCCACGACCACCTCACCTCACCCTATCCTACACCTATCTACCTCGTTCCCAAATCGACCTCGTCCCTCTCTTCTACCATTGCCAAACATCCGGGACTTTTCTCTTCGATATCATTCTTTCCAGACGGAACGGCGACCTCCTCAGCTCTCATAACTAGCAATACTCCGTCTCCATTGTCCAGAGGATATAACTTGATTGGCCGTTTCTTTCTGTTTGACTTTTGATCTTGAGGACCTTCTAGCCATCACATCTCATCCACGAGATTTCTAATTTTTGGATTCCATTTTTTGCCATGTTCAGTGCGACCACAACCCCGTTATCACCTCCAGCATCTCCTCCCCCGGGATCAGCATCGTCACAATTCCAAGGTCCATTTGCTCGTCCATACTTCAAGGCCCTTCCCACCCCTCCACAGTCCCAGGCCCCAGGGCTCAAGGCTCGACACGCACAACAAGCATCCGCTCCTCAATTCAAGCTTCCCCCTACTCCTGAATCAAGAATAGGTAGATTTCTCGGAAAATCACTAGAGTTGCATAGTATATTAGGTACTGGTGCTTATGGTGTCGTCTACTCGGCATTCGACCACAGTTCCCATTCCTGGTATGCAGTCAAGGCCTTGAGCAAAACCAACCCAAATGGAGAGCCTTTGGATAGAAGACAGCGAGAGTTCCAATCCAGGGAAATCCAACTCCACTATGCTGCATCGGCACATCCCAACATAGTTTCTATGTTGAAAATTGTGGATGATCCCGATTGTACCTACGTTATTTTAGAATTCTGTCCAGAAGGAGACCTCTTCTCAAACATCACCGAGAGAGGAACATACGTGAGTAATGATGCTCTTGTCCAAAGGGTTTTCCTGCAGATCCTCGACGCTGTTGAGCATTGCCACCGGTTGGGAATCTACCACAGGGATTTGAAGCCTGAAAATATTTTGGTATCTCACTCCGGAAGCAATGTCCTGTTGGCCGATTTTGGTTTGGCCACTACCGATGCTCGCTCCGAGGACCACGGTTGCGGATCGACTTTCTATATGAGTCCAGGTAGGCCTTTTCGCAAACCCCCTCCTCTCAGCCCTTCTAACATGCCCTCTTTTCCTCAGAATGCCTGGAACAATCCTCAAGAAAACCATCATATCGATGTGCACCAAACGATGTCTGGTCCCTTGGAGTCATCCTGGTCAACCTAACTTGTGGCCGTAACCCATGGAAGCAGGCTTCGGAAGAGGACTCCACATACCGAGCTTTCAAAAAGGACCCAAACTTTTTGAAGACCATTTTGCCATTGTCGGACGAGTTGAACAACATTCTTGGTATGATTTTTGAAAGTAACCCCGAGAAAAGGATTACCGTCAGCGAACTTAAGAACCTCATCTTCCATTGCCCAAGCTTCTCCGCCCCACCACAGCCTCAACCACAGTTCTCAATGGCGACACCACCTCAATCACCACAGTCGGCCTACTTTGATGCGTCCACCGTATCTTCGAATGTCTCATCTGGTTCATCGAATCTTTCTTATGACTCTGATGAGGGCTCCATGCTCTCTTCTGGCTCATCTTCCTCTGAGGACTCGGACTTTTCCACTTGCGATAGCCCAGCTTCGGACATCTCGGAAATGGACCTTGAATCTCGAGATTCATCAGAGAACCACGCTTCATCTACAACACGACAGGCCGTCCCTTCGCGACGACAATTGGATACTACCCAACAATACGCATTACCTCCACAGGAAATCCATGGGAACAACTTTGTCAAGCCATGCTACCAAAATTGGGCATATGAGCAGCAGTATGACCAGTTTCATACTGTATCTCACGTGCAGCCTGCCATTTTCTACCCCAACCATCCTACATTCTTCTCTCCTCATTATCAACATGCATGAGAGGATTACCCTGTATCCAGAATGAGCGGATCTGAACTCGCCAGTGGTCTTAACACTTTAGCTTGTCCTTTCCGTTCGATTCCAGGATTTTACGGGACGCCAGTGGTAAACACAGTACACTGGTTCGATTATTCGTTAGACAGACCTTGAAGGATCCTTCCTCGCTCCAATGGTTGTCTCCCTGCTGGACCTTTTTGAGTCATCCGCTTCAACCTATATGGCCGAGGCTATGAACAACAAATTTCCATCATGGTCAATAAAAGTACACAAAAAGCCTTTGCATTTTTCAGTCAAAAAACTCATGTCGTTATACCATATTGTACAAATTCTTTTCGATACATACAAAGCAAGGCGCACTGGATATACGAAACAAAAGACTGGCGGAAACAATTCCTTTTTTCTTCTCTCTTTCGTTCTTTTTTTTTTTTTTTTTATAAAACAGATCTGATTTATATCTATCTACATAATATATATTCTCTCTTTTTTCTTTGTTACGGCGTTCTGAGCTGGGCATGCTCAAGACATCTCCTTCAGGCGGATGAATGAATTGCTTTTTTATCGGGATTGGGAAAGCATATTGCAGCGGAAGAAAACCGCTCGCATGGAGTTTGGGTTGCTTTTCTTTTGTCTGGGCTGAAATGATTGGGATCTTAGACTTTTTACCTTCACGATCTCTTTTCATGAGGGTTGGTGTTTTTGAATGGTATACCCCGGGTGTGTGTTGTTGATTGGTGGGTGGTGGATTTGGATATTTTTCGATGTGTCTGTTTAGAGAGAGAAAGGAAAAGAGAGAATATCGCACATAGGTGGTGATTGGAATAAATACGTTTAGTGCTCGGAGATTTTATCTCGACACTTACTCTTCTTACTTGAGCTTTTCTACTTTCTTCTTTCTCTTCTTTCTCTGTCTTCTTTCTCCACATGAAATATAGATAGTTATAGTAAGATAGAAGATATAGAAGTACTAGATTTATATCGCTATTAATTATAAAACTTGGGGAAAGAAATTCACACGGAAATCGGAGTTTTTAATTGTGATTGTATGGTTTTGTATTTACGCTCAGTCGAGGTTTTAGGTCGGAAATGGAGTTAGTATAGAGTTCTCGGAATAATAATAGTACAAGTATACTCGTAGAACAAGTAAAACTACGCTTTGGTTAAACGCCGCGACGAGTTATAGGTAGGTTACTCAAGTATTGCAACCAAAAAAAATAGTGGCTGGATTTGATGCGAATATGTACAGTACAGACAGTACAGTACAGTACAGTACAGTACTGTAAGAAGTATGTATAGTCCTTCCTTCACTTCTTTCCTTCCGATTTCTTTAATCCTTTTTTCCCCTTTCCTGAATCCTGGGATTCTGTCAAGGTCGGAGACTCGGAGGGGGGATTGGCTTGGCTGCGGCTGCGGATTCTAAGGTACGAGTACTCGAGTACCGTCCTTAAGGAAATCGTATCGTGTACTGCGTGTGTAGTACGGAGGTAGAAAGTGGCTTAATCCTTCTCGTGCTAGTCTACGAGGGTACACATACTCCTTCATCTATATTCCACTCCATACCCTATACCATCCTGAAAGTGAAAGGCAATTATGATATCCTATACTAGATGTATGTCAAACCAATAGTAAGAAATACGTATACTTCCACGAGTACCCTACCCACCCTACCATACCATACCCACCATACCCCTAATACCTATCCTTCGCTTCCCTCCCATTCGTCAACACCCCCTCCATCCGTTCGCCTTACCTTTCCCTTCGTGACTTCTTCGCCTTACTTTTACATTTTCCCTTGTACAGTACTGGAATCTGGATTTGGTGCACGGCTGCATGCATGCACATGTACTAAAGCGGTTTAGAGGAACAGACTAGACTAGACTGGATGGATAGAAGTTGCGTGGTTTTTTTTTCCGTATGCATGCATGTCAGCTAAGCTAAGCTAACCTACCGTACCCTCCTTTTTTTACATGGTGATTGGTTGGTTGGGAGTGGTTGAGATTGGTTGTGATTGGTGTCACCTTCCTTTGGTGGGTCTCGTTTTTTGGAAACCTTGGTTTTGGAGGGTGACTTTTTGGTGTGTGTGGAGGAGGTGTGCTTTTTCCTCGCTTTACTTCGCTTTGCGGTGTGACTGAGTGTGTGGAGTGGAGGGAGTGGGGATATGTGAGTGGTGTGTGTGTGTGTTTGTGTGTTGGCCTAAGGTGGAGTATGGTAACTAATTTCCTACTAGCACATACGTATTTCTCTGCTGCCAGTGCCACTCTTCTTCTTCTTTTTCGGGGTTAGGTGATGCGGTATGTGGGGTGGGGGTGAGTAATAAGTTGATCGTTTCTTGGATTTTCTGTATTTTACGGCAGTTAGTTTCTAGGTTTTTGTTACGAGGACGGTGCACGGGACTTTTTGGGGGGGTTTTTTTCGATAGTTTTGCGGGCTTTGGAACGAGCGCTTTGGGTTGATAGTGATGATATTGTTCAGGCGGTACAGTGTCTGTCTGAGTACCTGAAAGTAGACGGTGAAAAATGAGTACGGAGATGCATAGCGATTTCCTACTTGCCACTGTCAGACCCGCTGTCTAGAGCTCTGTATACGAATATTTTTCTGTTGGTCCTTGTGCCTGAGGACGCGCCACCATTTTGGCAGATTCTGGATCGTATTGTATCAACATCGCATCGACGGGAAACTCTTGAATCCAAGGACGTTGTGATACCCCCCGTTTTTTCACGGGGCGAAAAATCCGACTCTGACTGTGCATTGTAAATCCCGTGCTGACATACATATATTTTCTGTATGCACTGTACAAATAATCCTGCTGGTGCAACAGAACAGCATTCCACAAGTCAGGTTGAAGGGTATACAGGACAGGATGTGCAAGGAATCTGGAGAGGTGTTGTCGTTCTTATTGCGCATGCTACTGGGCGATCGCTCGCGAAGCGGAAGCAGAAGCAGAAGCAGATAAGTGCCGATGGGAATATAGTCTTACCTGCGGTTTCTTACGGCTTTGGTTGGCGAAAGTTATCGAGTGGTTTTGATGTGAGTTAGCGGTGAGTTGTCATTTCTGGGGGTTTTGCTAGGTTTCTTGTTATGCTTTTGGTGAGGTTGGCTGGGCAGTGAATTCTGAGGTTCGCTTGTGAAAAGGGGGGGAGGGGCGATAACTTGCCAACATACACTATTGGAGCCATAATGCCATCCAATACACTTGGTTTTTCACCAAGCGTAAAGAAACAGTAATTTGTTTACCAGTGGTAACTAAGATAGTGCCAACGCTACCCCGCAACAACTGTTCAGCCTCAATTCTTCGGTGGAGAGTATGTAGAGCTATTTCCCAGCCCATATTTCAGCTTCAAAGCATGATTTAACCAGCTGACGTCTTCTAATTCCACAGGAATTCTTCGGTGCGATGAGGTGACTTGTGTAAATACTATACTAAACTCCAATGATGCACATTATTCTTTAGAGATCTTGGTACTATTGAATGTGGCCGATAGTGTGGTCGAGACTTCTACTGTGCCGTTTACAGAAGTACATAATTAAGGAGGAACGAATCCGAGTATCAGAGGGAGTAGACCCCATGACCCGCCTAGAAAGTTTGGAAAGAATTCGTTGTCTGTGAAATTATCATGCTGGGTACATTTTACAGCTGGCTCTAGGCTAAGAGATGGTTATGCTAAGTCCTGATGAACTAGAATGCATGGGCAGCTAGTTGGGCTTTCCTCGCAAGACTGGACCACAGCGCCAAAGATCGCTAGGAGACGTCAAAGTCTGTGAAGATGACAGGTGCTCTATCTACGAGTAGGATGGACTAATTAATTTGCGGGCATCCCAAAAGCCTCCTACCTAACCAAACTGAGAATCCAATCCTCGTGATGAGTTGACCATCTAATGTCATTGGACATTCTGACCTTGTAACATTATGGATGTGTCAAGAATACACTACGCCCTGCCCATTTTCGATGGCTCAATTCTGTGTATGATCAACTGCTGATCAATGCGATAAACATGAATCAGCCTCGGTTTTCGGTTAATCGACGATGTTTCTAGAGTGATGTCAATATTAACATCGTCAATGACTACATCAAACGTCAGCCCTTCGTGGCACCCCTGCAACATAGATCTACAGTAAATGATTCTTCTACGCGCCATTTTCTGGAAGTACTGCACGAAGTAAGAGAACTTAGAGTGGACATCCCCAAAAATCCATTTGCATTAATCAAGACTATGGCAAGAGTGCTTGTGGCTTCATGCTTCTACTGTAGACGCCTGACCACAACATCTATAGAAGACATCTAGAACCCGGACAAGACTATTGCACTCCACTAGAAATGGTTTAGAAAGACAAGAAATAGGGGTCTCGAGCTAAATGTAGAGACAACTTAAGTCACGATACGAAGACATTTTCTAGACAGTTGTTCTAGACCAACTATTCAAGAGCAAAATAGAACCTCCGAGACAAGAAGAGAAGAAGACAGAAGCTGAAGTTCCAGGTTTGATCTTCAGATTCCGCGCTGACTTCGCGATGTAGTCCATCCTTGCGGAACATTTCCTGCCACTCGGCCAAATAATGTTCCCCAAACTCTCAGACGAACATAACCAGCACCCCGCGCGGGAATAAAAACTATAAAGAAAAAGGCAAAAGAGCTTTGATCTTCACCGCTCCTTTTCCGTCTCCTCGCTTGCGAGGCCATGCGAACCCCATATCTGATGATGGGGAAACGTCCGTGCGATCTTGAGCACAGGACGTTGCTAGAAGCTGCTGGAGGATACGATGCGAAATCAAACTTTCTTGACAGACTTTGGTTGTTGAAGTTTGTTTCCTTTGCCATGAATCGCTGGATTCAGCATGGCATTTGCGCTGCCGGGCTGCCGGGCGTGCATTGAAGGCGCGAAAGCGGTGGGAGCTAATGCGGTGTATTGGGACTCGGATCTCCCGTCATAGCGCCCTGTGTTCTTAAGTAAAAACCAAGAAACAAAAAGTAGCCAATAAACCTTCGTACTCGAGTCTTTAAGCTAGGTTCGTATAACAAGCCCAGCCCTCTCGTTTTATCTCGAGAGTTTAGTAGTTCGGCCTTTGCTTATCGATAGTATTTTCTCTTATCGTTACCCCGCCTAAAGCCTTGTAGACCATTTATTCTCGCTTTGTTGTGGCTGGTGACTTTGCAACGAGTCAACATCCCTTTTGCATCCCCGCGGCCGGTAAAGCTAAGCCGTACTATAATAGCATTATCCTTTAGACTCCATCCCGGTCTTGTAGCGGACCCCGCCCTAATTATACGACTTTAATGGCCTCGGTCGACTACTCCGCGATTTCAATAACCCCTTGGCGGACCTACAAGTAAATGGCCGCTTTTTGGAACAGAGTGGGTATAAGTTATTAGTAGTATTCTACTACCTAGGTAGAGTTACAAATAGTCTTGATAACTACAAGGTACTAAGTATTTATAGATTAGAGGAGAAATTCAAATGGAAATTTCGCTGCAAGTAGCTTATCTAAATTCGGGCCATTTTATAACGTGCCTATGTATACTCTCTTATCTAGGAAAAGGCAGAGTGTACTATTTATCTAATTAGTTCTTATAACTATTTCTTTTGAAAGTCTAATATATACTTCTAGAATGCTATTGTATATAGTTTTAGATGTAGGACTAGAGCGTAGGCCTACTCGAATATGAGATATACTTTTTTCGGATATCCCCCTCGGCCAGTGATAAAAAAGGGTGTAGAACTGTGTGTATAGGGCTAAAGGTTATTAAAGTTATGACGGGATCGACCGGAGGCTATTAAAGTTGTGTAATACCCCGCGACGCTAAGTAACATAATTTGCCGACTGGAAGGTTCGAAACCCCCCAAACCTCAATAAGGTGGTCAGCTCCGTCTACGTCGTCCCAGGCGAAATGAACGAACTTTCCCAAGATAGCTAAGGTTAGCCATAAGGTAAACCCCCCTGAGAATGTTATATTCAATTCGCCTGGGACGGAGTAACAGGATAGAAATAAGACCGGGATAAGATATAAAAATATTGAATTCGTGAGACGGCGGTTTGCTGACCAGGTTAGTGTTGCTTAATCGATCAAGACTCCTTCTGCCAATATTTGTATCTTGGTATGGCCGTATACCCAGTGTCTCGGTACCATCGATCGACCATCAGCCAAATCCGACAACCCATGGGGAGTTCTTCCCAAAGGTGTGGATGCAACCCGCAATAGTTTTGCTTTACGGGCCACGGCCGCTTGTCGTAATGTCATGCCTGCGGACCCAAAACTTTCTGCGAGAGATCAGATTTGATCGAAAGGTTGTCTTATGCCGGAACAACCGTGACATTGTGGAACCAGAAGACCTTGCATTTTGTACCGTTGTACAAGTGCTTCACGAGTATGGGTTACCGTACTGAGAACCTATGACAACATTGTTGCAAGTGCGTCATGACAAGCAGCTTATTCTAGTAACGGCCATATCCGCATCTTTTTTCCTGGTCTTTTTGTCGCCACGTATTACATAATGTGATTTCGGGGCCTTTTCGCTCGCCGCAGGGAGCAGTGATTGCCTGGGTCATAAGTTTTCTGAATAGCTTCATCTAAGCTAGAGAGGGAGGAAAGTTAAAGCTGTCTCTTGTCATGTAGATTATATGTGAGAAAATCTGATAACATCTAGAACCGAATCTCTGATTGACTAGTTTTGCTGCAAATCGATGCCGAGACATAATGTAAAGATGAAGGGCGCCCTAACTCTGAGCTACATACTTTCTTTTCGTTATCTACAGAATGTTATGACGATAATGAGGACTCCCTCAATTGGATATTATAGTGAATTATATAGAAAAGGTTCTTAGTAATATCCCTTTTCCTCTCAAAAGATACTGGCCTGGTAATTTCGAACTCTTAGAGAGGTTTTGCGAAAAGATTTTACAGAGGGATTTTAACAGAGGTATTCCAACTGCCTGGAATAAGTCATGATTATTCCAATAGTGTAGAGCAATTGTGAAGATTATTCAAAATCCCGAGCCTATGCAGCGTATTAAATTCGAGTAGTTGAGTTGAGTAGTAGCACCTAATCAACTCAACTTGAGTAGTGAAAATCACTAATCAACTCAACTCGCCAAGTACTCAATTAACTCATGAGTTACTCAAGTAGTATCGGCCCGACGCCCCGAAACGCCCCCGCCTCGCTAGCCAGCCTCCGGGGGGCATTCTGACGTAGCCGAGAGCCCTTGCATCGGCATATGCTATTTGAGGATAAGTTTCTTGTATTATAGTCACGTTATATATAAGTACTCGAGTACTACTCGAATAGTCAACTCTACTACTCAACTCAACTCAACAGAATCACCTAATCATACTCATTCAACTCAACTCGAGTACTACTCGATTAGAGTTGAGTATTTGATTAGTTTTGTTAATACGCTGAGCCTATGGCATAAAATTCATTTACAAAGCTAGAACAGAGCAGGGAGTTAATCACTGCTGCTCGTGGAGTCTGCTGTGAAGGACTTCAAAGTTGAGACTCACCCGTATGGTAACCCTAACCCGTCCAGAATGAACGACCGTCACCCACGAGTATGTTGGGATCAAAGCCATGGCTCAAGAACTCTTCCCATTCATTCAAGACCACATCAAAATCCCTAGACTTTGAAATAGGCAACAGCTGGTTGATATTTCCTAAGAGATCTATACCTGGAGCAAGCAGCAGGACACCCAGCAAGTGCCTAAATTCCTCGGGAAGCAATTCATGATTGCGTCGGCGTAAATACAAGCCGAATATCGTAACGTTTCCTAGTTTTGCGTTGGGGTTTATTCCAGCTTGCAGCAGAACTTCCAGCATTGCCCTCGTTTTCACTTTGCTTAGAACTGACGAGGGTAACACGCTGTTTCGTATCCCCAATGAGGCATTTAGTAATAGACTGCCACCAACATGTGAGGATACTGAATGCGGGTACTTAGTTAATTCTTCTCTGACATAATGTACAAGTCCTTTTCTAACGGCGTACTCCAGGAAGATAGTTCGACGCTCTAGAAAATGGCCAAATTTCTTTTTTCCAATCGAAACTAATTCTGATATAGTAGGGCGATCTGATAATCCACGCTGTTCTTCTGCTAATGATGCTTAATCAACTATATCGCAAATTTCTTGCTGAGTCGTGGCTGCACTGGTCCTGGTAGATATGACAACCTTCAGTCTCGCTAGCAAGGCGCGACTTATTGAGATGAAAATATTGACTGTTTCTGGAGCCATGGTATCCAAGGTCGATTGCGCATTTCTCCTATAAAGGAAATCGCGTACATTTCTGTGGAGAAATTCAACTGTAGTGGTGTCTTCCCCCACTCTGCGACTTTCAGACACTTCTAACAGCCCCTTGGAGATTGCATTGATTCTTCGTCGCATATCGCTCTTATGGTGCTGGATCTGGGCCACAGTGAAAGGAACAGGGGCGAGTTTGATAGCGAAATCTTGGTCCTTCAACCCTTTGTCAAGAAATGAGTAGGTCATCAAGGAGAGTGGACGTTTGGCCGCCAAAGTAACCCGGAGCATGCAAGCCAGCTTTTTCAGATAAGGGCTGTCTATTGAGTGTATGATGTGAGAAAAGTAGGCATCCAAATCTGTAGGTAGTGATTTAAGCCTATTCTCTAGCAATGAAATATCATCGCCATTTATCAAGCCATCTCGTAGCGAGCGGACAACAAGATATACCCACAAAAATACTCCCTGAGCACGCTTGACAATCTCCATAGCCAGATTTCGGTGACGGATTTGATCACCGCGCTTGGAAGCCCACTTTTCTGGGAGTGAGAGTTTCTCAATCGAATAAACCTCAATATCATTCTTGGTCAATTCCTGCATATAAATCTTTCGGTCATCCGCATCCCCAAGCGCGTCCTCGAAGCAGTTCCAGGGTCTACTTGAGAGGCACAACTTAATATGAGGCGACTTAACGATATTTAACAGCCGCTCAAGAAGCTCCAAGTGTTCCCCCTCGTACTCGTCAAGGCCGTCGATGAAGAAGCAAAACTTCTGAGATGTGGATGCACAACCTTGAAGACACTCGAATGATCTATTGAGTTCACTGAAGTTCCAAGGCCCTGTGCGTTCAAGCTCATTCGCAAATCAACGCTGGCAGCACACTCTTGGTATGAGATCGGGAAATTAGCGTAAAATTTCATAGATAATTGACTGCAGCAGTCCCTGGGTCGACCTTTGCATATCTGTTCCAGAGCTCCAGAAGTAGAACTCGGCGATGTTCAGCTTCGAAGCGCCAGCCCATCGCCTCAAGTGTTGCCTAGTCATTGGGTTGTCGCATATATACTTCATCAATGTAGACTTTCCCGAGCCTGGTTTACCGGAAATCCAGAAAATGCCATTCTTAGTCTCTAGCCAGCTTTGGAACCCAATATTGCGTCTGCTATCGCTCATGGACAACCCCTCCGCGTCAAAAATCCAGCGGAAGGTCTTGCTATGTGCCTCAGGGATCCCAGAGTGTCTAGCCAACATACGACTGTACTGTAAACTTTGAACAATATCGACTTCCTTAGATAACTTCGGTTGCCGCAAACGAACGTGTCAGGGTATCGGCGATTCGCTTGAGATCTTCTTTTCTGGGCATGGAAGCACTATGGACACGAATTTTATCCAGCCCTCCCAAAAGCTTTGGGAACTCTCCTTCTCTATTCAAGCTTGCCCTGTGTGCATTGTCTTTCAATTCCTTCAAAGCATTGGAACTTGATATTTGCAGTTGGTCTATTTTGTTGGAAATGGATTCTTGACCTACGCTTTTTTGGGGTAGGTTAGCCACGAAAACAATTATGCCCAAATAAAAGGAGATAAGATCACAAGTTCCTTACCACAAGACGCCTACGAAGTCGAAGGTAACCTGATTCCTCAGAGAGTTCAATCGGTCTCGCAATCCGCGATTCTTTTCCTTATTCCATATGCTTGTCAAAGCTTGATGCACACTATTCCATCTCTTGTGATGGTTGGATCTGGGCTTGAGTTCACGAATTGCCTGGAGTAGCTCATTTGCAACCTCTTTGCGTGCTTTCGATGTGGAATAGAATTCGACACCCGTGAGATTTGTGACTCCATCGTCAAACTTTCGTAGAGTTTCTGCGATACCTTCGAGTTCGAGATTCTCAGCATCTGCCGTTCCAAAGTGGTAAATTCTACTACTTTCGGTAAGGATGTTGCATGTGAAATCGATGAACGATACAATATTGCCTGCGAGGCTAATTGCAGAGAGAGGATCGAGCATGATTCTGAGGTGCATTCATGAATCAACCGACGAGGATAGAAGAGTTGCGACTGTACCGTTGCTTGCGATCCTGATTGCAAGAAAAGAGGAACGTGAGAGTCGGCCATTTTGAAATCAAGATTATAGGCAAGGCTCAGCTTCCTCCTCCAGCCTTGGGCTGCGATGCAGGCAGAATATACTCGACTTAGCCACCAGGAATTGGTGACACAAAACCTTGGAATGCACCTTCAGAGGATATTCAGTCGAGTCACATGATCAAAACAACTTTTATTGGAGCAAATTATATGAATCTCTCACTGCGTGAATGGCAGCTCATTGTCCCACAACGCTTCGCTTATGGTTAGCGTAGGTAAGAAAGTGAAATTTCCATCGTGGTGATAATTTCGGACCGGTCTCATCACCGAATAACCTCTAAAAGATCTAGGAATATTTCTCTATACGTAACCCTAGTGGGAGCACGGGAGTCTATAACACTATAGACCCCCGGTCTATAGTATTATAGACTACTATACTTTTAGTAGGAATATTAAAATTTTATAAATTTTTAAAACTCTTAAGGGCCTGTTTGGCTCGCACATTTTTTAAGTATACGCTATATAAAAAGATTTGTATATATATACTAATATATATATATATTAGTATATACGAGGGTGTTTAGTTAGCTGCATATCTAAATTATAAATTTATTATAAATTAGATATATATCTATTTACACTTCTTTTTAGATATACACTACTAAAATAAAGATATAAAAGTTATAAGACCTAAAACCCTAATGTGACGGTTATGGTCACGAGGGCTGGATGTCACATGCTCGCTTAGCGAGGCGCGCTAGTACTAGCGTGCGCGACCTGTATTTAGTTCCCAGCTCTCTCGAGCTCTCCTTCTCTCCTCGTCTTTAGTCCTAAGAATAGAGTGTTGTTTGTTCCGACTGTCCAGAAGCACGTCTGTCACACCTAACGATTTCTTGTATACGCTCGCATATCCTTCGATTTATCGTTCTACTACTATACTATAGCCTACTAGTATTCAAATCTACCCCTCTATAGTACTACCCCCTCCCTAGCCCCCCTCCCTTTGCTACCAATATAGCGTCCCTGTTATAGTAATAGTAGAGTACGTATCCCCTATCTACTATATCACGCCTTTACGTTATATATATCTATAAATTAGCCGAGTTTTCGTATCTTTGTTATTATTATAGAAGATATACTAGGAAACATAGGATGTAGGATATAGGGGGTAGGAGGTAGGAGTAGGGGGTAGGGGGAGGCAAGGGTACGATACTACTAAGTAGGGATTCCTTTACAAATTTAATTTAATTTAATTTAAATTTATTTAACGTCCGGCGAATGCAACTAGCCCCTATGAAGCTACGTTCTAAAACATCCCTAAGTAGGGCAAAGGACGCTAGGGGGGTACCCTAGAGGTCAAGGGGGT